>JAWPHD010007454.1:0-128802 GCA_037043455.1 Cyrtodaria siliqua | reverse complement strand
ATGATGAGTCGTTTTTTATCAAACCCAAGTGATGTGTTGTAGTAGTGTGTGTCAAACACTTCCGTCTATTGATCATATTTCATATACTATTCTTTATTATTATCGAACGTTTAGAATAGGAGTACACACTTTTTTCTATATTTTCAAGTTCTCGTAAATCTTTGAAGATGGCAGTTCTTCAAGTTCTGTAAAAATTAATAATACATAATAAGAAAAGTATGCAGGTACAGTTTATTTCATGCACATTCATTTTGTCTCTTTCATAGAAGAACATATAACTAAAACAAAGATAAGTTCGAAATAAAACAAAAAGTCGGACTGCAATGTCGATAATATTGCTATTTGCATAGTTTGCTGAATGGAAAGCATATTATTTACTATATATATATACTATTGGGCGAGGCGCTGTGTCGATGTTGGTATCTAGGGCTGCAGGTTCGAATCCGTTTATAAGTGGTTGGTACAAATGTTTTTCCACACTTCACACATATATAGAGACAGACAGACAGAAAGATATATATCGATATGTTTTTTCTGAATGGAAAGTATATTAGTTAATATATATATATAGTCTTTAATATACTGAAAAGGAAAAGGGTATTTATATATATACATAATGGGTATTTCCGTTATATACGGTATGTTTAATATGCTACAGCTAATCGAATGGCACAGGGCGACATTAGGCCTGTACTTTCGGAAAGAAGGTTAAACAGCACCGAAACACACCAATGGTTACCCCTTTACAGTTCCATTATCGACAGAATGCGCATTTGGCTCAAGCAGGTGAGCAAACTTAGTCTTTAAACGTTGCAATCTCTTAACAGTAAACACAATACTGAAATGGCTTGACTTTTTCAAGGGAAACTTCAACATTTATGAATTCGTGCAACAAAGTATACTTTGATTAAACGGTCTATTACAAGACAGAGTTATCCTTTCAGTAAGTAGTTGTAGCCCCTTTTTGGTACAAAACACGTTGAGATACATCTGAAATATTATTAAAATTATGTGTGTATAGTAGTGTACAGGCATTTTTTGATTATACGTTTCTTTTTCCTTTCAGTATAGTATTTCCCTGAGTGTTTACTACTGTTTAAATACGTATCCGCATTACCATTCGGGTATTATCATTATAGAAACTGCGTTAACTATGTATGCTTCCGTATCCAATAAACAACCATACCTGTATTTTGCACTGTATCATACGCATCTACAGATGAATCCCTGCCGGCTAGTGAACAGTAATGGGAAGAATCACTGGAAATAAAAACAAAATACTTAAATAAGGTCAATACATAAGGTATTTATTATGCTAACATAATAATACCCACGTTTTTGAAAAAAAGGTGTATTAAAATCCCTCCGTTTGTCCGTCTCCTCCACATCTCCTCCTAAACCGCTGAACGGAAATCAACCAAACTTAGTGTATGACTTCACCATATGATGACGGCGTGCAAGAGCCACATTATTTTCGGCTCCGCACCCAGGAGCCCTTAGGGGCGAGGGAGGTGAAAATCAAAATGTCAAATAAACTATAAATTCAATTACACTGTCATTTTTCCATTGTGTTGAACGTTACTGGCATATGTAATCGTCTGTGTGTGAAATGGTAAGAGAGAGAGAGAGAGAGAGAGAGAGAGAGGGGAATATGGGGTTTCATTCGATTTTTTGATTATGTCTCCAATGAAACGTTATTATGATACGCCTATACGATTACACTGTATACATTTGTTTCCTCAAACGTTATCGGTGGGGTCTGGGGGAAGGGTCACTAGCATAATACAGATTAATATACTCAGTAAAGGTAAACACTTTAGCCTAATATTACAATCGTCACGTTATTGATGATTATGTGTATGTCATGCTATTTGTAAATTTTAAAGCTGAATCAATAAGAACTATCGACATTTCAAACCTTTATTCCGCTGGTAAAATGGTGCACTTTGACGAGTTTGGGGAGACACTTTTGGGGATAAAGAGGACATATCAGGAAAAAGGTTTTCGGCCGGGGTCTGCACTGTCTCAAAGCAGCTACGCCACTAGAAACATTTTTTTAGGAAACGTAAAGATCTAGGCCAATACCTTTGTGCGAAGTAGATTTCAAATTTGACAGTATGTGTTCATGATGATGTTCGAGTGACAAGAGAGATTAAGCAAGTAACCAATGATTGAAAGGTATTAATTAATATAATGTTTAATATATTTAATATTTTACAATGTCATACTTCTGATCTGAGTATCAAAGCACAATCAAAACAATTACCTGTAAAATGGATACAGGGTTAAAGGGAATTGACCTGTGTGAAGAAAACATGGGTATTTCCGATGGCGCGCCGTCAAATTTGTTCTAGTTCATATTAACTTTAACTGCTTATATGTGCTTGCAAGTGAAAATAATAAAGATGAGTTTAAGCATACAGTAAATATTAGGAGAATACAAACTAAAATGTTGTATTTAAATAGTGTGGATCACAATATTCATGTAGGGCCTAATGTGACAAACACAGGAATGCAAAGATAACATTTGGATATATTTATATTAACATTCTATTTGCAAGCAAACACAACTTACACAAATACTTTTCTTTTATATAAAACATTTTATGCATATTCTTTCCAGTTTTGCGCACCATAATTGTTTATAATCGTTATGTTAAATGATTAAGTCAATTGGGCTAGAGAAGGAATTTTCAACAGCTGTGGAATCACACATGAGAGTGAAACGTTTAAAAAAGAAAAGAAACTAAAGCAGCGCTAAATGATATTATAACACTGTGGTTATGTACTAATAAACATTTGTTTTATCTTTATTTGTATTTTCTTTCAACACAATATAACTAGGAAATACGAGTAGAGGGCAACTGTATACATATATAATGTACTCGATGTGTGTTGATGTGATGCCTTGCGGTGTGTATATTAGAGACGTCTTTTATATCGTAAGACACATTTACAATTTCCAGAGAGTTTCAAAAAAAGAAACATTACATTATGAAAATGCAAATTGTATGCACTGTAGTAAGTGTGTAATGATGTTTCAAAGTAACTGTGCGCGCTACTATCGTATTTACAGTTTGCAAAGTGATCACTGACTTACATGTACATACTAACCGAGATATTGTATAGATGTTATTAAGAACTATTTGCTGCACATTTTAAATTTCTGATTGACATCCACGAATTCAATGTTGGTGCTAACGAGTGTAATTATTACTGATTTAGTTTTATTTTGTTTTGCAGAAGTTTCTAATGTTTATGCAATTTGGCAAGCAGTTTTTGTTGAGTGACAGATGTACAAAGTCTCACTGACTCAGTTGTGTTATAACTGGTCACTCCTCAATCTTTAAAGTAGCATACCACTTAAACCGGTGCATGTACTATGGGGCGTGAGAGGTGGCGAATTTTATATTAACTCCCATGAACAGACTGAATAAAACCGTTTATGCCATTTTAATCTCGAATATGTTTTATTGCATCCTAGCGAATCCATTACAGTTTATTTTTGACATTCACACAAGCGTATGCTTGGTATTGTATGGCGGATTGTAGGCGTGAGAGGCACCGTACATGTATATGCCTCCCATGAACTGACTCGATAAAACCGAGTCTGCTGCTTTTATCTCTTGTTTGTGTTTGTTGCTTCCAAGGGATCCCCTTTTCAGTATTTATTGAAATTCACACTAGCGTTTGTTTAGTGTTATGTGGCGGCCGTAGAATGTCGCCCCGACTACAAATCAGGTATTATTTGCTGGTCCTTTAGGATCATCAAGTCCTATCTGTGTTTGACTTTAAAGTAGAATATCTCTTAAAGTTCTCCGGTCATGTTTTGTTTCATGAACATGTTTATGTTTTTTTAATCGAAATCAATACACAACGATATATATATACAAATCACACATTGCAATATCTGTGAAAAGCGAGAATAATATTTTATTTGATGACGTATACAACTTTGAACCGGTAAATTATAAAACCTAGTCTGCTACTTTTATCTCTTGTTTGTATTTATTGCTTCCAATGAATCCCCGTTTCAATATTTATTATTAACTGCTGGTAGTTTGGAATATACTATCACAATCGTTGGCCCTTTAAAGTAATGTATCACTAAAGCACTAAAGCCGGTGACAGGGGGAGTTGGAGGTATATGTATCGCATCGTTATATTGTCTCTCATGATCATACTCAGTTAAACCGAGTTTGCTACATGTGTTCTCTTACGTATGTGTTCGTTGGATCCATGCGATTTTCTTTTCAGAAAGTGTTGAGACATTCACAATGACGTTTGTTTACTCTTGTGTGGCGCCTGTAAATTGTATTATAGTTCAAACGCTGTGTCGTTAAAGTAAAATGTTGGGTCGATGGTGGTTGCAACTTATACACGAAGTACCTCTCATGAATAATAAATGACTCACTACAACTAAATGTGTTACTTTTCTCTCTTCTTTCTGATCCAAGGGAGTCCACATTTAGTATTTATTAATCTGAAACCGTTTTCTTGAAAAACTCAGTTGTATAACATTAAACACTCTCTTCCGTGCTAGTTATTCTGAAATGTCATGACAGTTAGAGCGTATCATTTCTTTGTAAAATCGCTCATTGATCATCCTACCAATTTAATTGTACGAATTTGATATTGAATTGCAACGTGAAGTGTTTACTTTTCAAAATACTAAGAACACTATAAAACATATCTACCATTTTATCTACAGCTATTGTACTTTTAGTCAAAACATCAAAAGCAAAGATTGCAGATAATGTTCTTAAAATTTAAAGTGAAATGGTCAGATTAATATCTTTAAATAACATTTTCATGCAATGGTAGGTTAAGACAACTCAGAAGAACATTAAACATGTGGCATTGGTATTAAGCAGACTTACTGCTATACATCCTTTGAAATAATAAGTTACAACTTATTAAAGAAGCATCTAATGCAATGTAGTAATGCTAATTACTAGGTGCTGAAAGATGACAATTCCAACGAACATGATAATACCCAGTAACGAGTTAAGACCATTGTTATAATAAGTGTATATGTTATTTTCTTCAACGTTTAACTCAATAGCATGACAATGTAAATGTCTAGTAAAAAGACTTAATGAAGACCAAAACAATAGCGAAATCAGTTCCTTTAGGATATACGTACCTTAAATGTATCGTATTATAATAAGATGCAGGATCTGAAAGAAAAGACACAACACGTTTTGTGACTGCTATGTTTATACGGACAGAAGCAAGTAGTTAACATGTTGCAAGTATACAGAGAATGGGCAGTATGTCTATGTACCGTTTTAATAATTATTCGAGATCATTACCTCGGTTTGATGAATATAATCAACAAATGTAAAAAGGCATATCTACACATTTAAGGCATAATATACGATTTGTTAGTATTATACTTTTACCAAATCTTACATCCAATGAGTATCGAGAGATTTCAAAATTGTTGGTAGTCGTAATTTCATATCGGAACACAATGTGTAATATTGATCAAGTGATTCCAGTAAATGTTCAATTTATCGGACTTCAAAAATGGAGAAGCTAAGCTCCGCCTTCCATGATGTTTCCATGATTTTGATAATGATACAGCTATTAACGAATCGCATGGATTTAATCTCCCATTGCGAATATGTAAACAAACGTCGTGGGATGCTCCTGATAGGTCAACAACTGAAGTCGAAGTTGAAAGTAATGTGCGGTTATTATGTGAGATTTATTTTCATGTTTAAAATATTCTAATGTATGTTTTACTTTCTCCTACGTCAACACAGGCGATTGTTACCTATATGGATTTATGATGTTGATATGAAATTTTGTCATCCAAGGCCATTCATTTAACATTAGTGACATTAGAAGTTTCTGGATGGGGTAAATACTATTTATATTCACAACCAACATCAAATGATGTATATTGTGCTTCTGTCATTCATGTTATTTAAATAAATAACATGTTTATCGTATTTGAGGCTTCTAGAGAGAAGTTTAACAGTATGAATATGGCCTTGCGACGTTGTTAATTGCTCAGTAATTACGTCAGTAGTTCAGTATATGTTTGAGTATAAAGTTGTGAATATATTGGACGCCTTTGATTAAACACATATATTGTGAGAGGACTTAAGTGATTGTTCTCATTTATAGTAAAAGAGATATTGGACTCTTTGGACTACTGTGAATAATCAAACCAGGAAAGATATAAAATAAAACTGAATTAAACGGACACTTGACAATTTCGATTAAAAGGACATTTGACAATTTTGATTAAAGGGACACCTGACCATATTATTTGGACTTTATTTTAAAATTGGATTTTAAAGAAATACTGGATCTAATTTATTTGTATTCTGTAAGTGAATATAGTTCATTGCTTGAATACGATAAGCATCTCGATATTTGTTATCATTAATTTTTTATCAAACTTTATATAATATATCTAGTAGCAATCAATACTAGCACTTATAATGTTCAGTATTAACAGGTTAATTGTATTGGCCTGCATCATCAGTTGACATCGGAGATGGTTATTCGATAATCTCTGACAATGAACTTTTTTCCATACTCAATCGTTAATACCTGTACGTAAGCGCGTGTCTCAGAAATCAGCTAGATCAGCAGTCAATTAAGAGGGTTGCTACTAGACAGTAGATGGGTTTAGCTAATGCTCAAGTGCATATATAAAGAATAAGAAAAAATGCAAGGGGCCCAGCAAGGAAACTTGTATTAGTATAATATTACAAGTTCCCTGACCGTGTCCTCTAGATAGGTATTGGATAATGAGAAAACTGCGTATGCTGCCTTTTCTCTATGATAATAGCCGCTGTCATAACAATGATAACCAACATCTTCTGATACTCTCATTTCCTATCCCTATCTAATACTGACCAAAATAATAGATAATATATAATAATAGCTCAATTTATAATAGCAATCATAACACTAAATACAATGAAGGAACAAAGTCAAAGGGTTTAAATTATAATGATTTAATACTGCTGCTAATCAACCTTATTTAATGTATGTCAGCTTTATGAAATAAACACTTTCCTCTACATTCAATTAGACATGGGCTAGAATTCACGAAACATTCTTCAAACTATTCTTACACTTGAACTCAAGTACTCAAATTTCGTTCACAAATATGTCCATGACCTTCAAAGATATTTCGTATGGAATTGCTATTTAGTAGTATTTATCATACTTATACATAGCATAACAGACTTAAAACTTATAGAAATGTTTATGATTGAAATGTGCATACTTGAGCATAGGTCTAAGAATATTCTCAAGAATGGTTGGTGAATTCAAGGCCAGGTCAATACCAATGTTTGCTGAAAATCGTATGGATATGAAATCATAATTATCCTTCGACTTTATCGATGCAATCAAATAAAATCTCCTAAACTTGCTAAGGCTTGAATATTCCCTAGACATGTTTAACTGGTCAGGTTAGGGTTTGTTCGTAGATGACCCGGCCTCTCTTGACTAAGGGGTCCATATATACCTTAAATACCTCGAATATGTAAATAGTGGATCAACATGGCAGGCCATTATGTTTATTTATTGCTTCGTCATTTACAACAAATAACCTTATTGTAAAGTGGCATCTATCGGACCGTCAAAGTCAATATACCTAATATAATTGGGCATACATGTATATCGGATTTTTCTGATTCTATAACTTCTTAGGATGATTTAATGAGAGGTTTACCAACCGTGTGTGAAAAAAATACTTAAGCGTTTGACAGCTTAACAATACGATTACAAGATAAAAGTCCATATTCTGCCGTCCTTCTCCCGTGTGACAAAATAGTTCAAAATAGGTTCTGTTTCTATACAATACACAATTTTGATGTAGGATCTTTTCTACGGGCAGTTGATATAAAAGGTGTCTGGAAATACCTCACCAATTGATCGAACATTAATGGGACTGATTGTTTTATTACAATATCATTGGCTGCATGCTCAGAATGTACGGCCTTCTAATGCTTTAGTATTGCTGATGCCGGATTGCCAGTTCAAAACACAAGGTTCCGATCTCCTTATCTACCCATGTCCCTCAACATATTGCTGCCATAACAATTTGGCATTCATAGTCTAGCCGACACGCCATACGCTTGAAAACACACGAAGACTCGTGTGCCTGTGTTCGTCCGTTTGTCTCTTTATAAACAATAAACTTCCGGATATTCTTCGGTTGCACATTTATCATGTTCTTTTGCGGTCTTGAGTCATGCAGAAAATGGGATAATTCCTCCATTACATTACTTGTTTGCTTTGCATAACTGAATGAGTCAACAAGAGTATTCAAATACTTGAATCTGGAGTTGACGTTTTCCATTCAGTTCGTTTTAACACATATTTTCCCATTTCAATGTTCCACAAAACATTATTTGGTAATAGTTCTTGTATCAGCATTGTAAAGAAATAAGTTGTATCGTTTCCTTGACTTATTTCTTTACAATTATAATAAATGAAGTACAACTTTTACCAATATGTCAATACGGGTTTCAGTTGTTCCATTTAGTTAATTTGTGTTTATAATTTCAATTGTTTCAAATAAATACAAGTGCTAAATACAATTTGCAATATTATTGTCGAAGCTCTGGTTCATTAATAACCGTATATGGGTATATGGGTATATAATAACCGTATATGGGATATCTTAACTATCTTAAGTTTTACATTGTTTATTATATAGATATATTCTTCAACACTGTTTAATTCCATCTCGTCTCTTTCAGGTTTCACTTATAACGTAATATAAACAAGAGGGTTAAAATGACCCTGAATCGATCACCTGAGGATCTTCGCAATGATGAAAACAATTGTCCCCTCGCAAATGCTGATTCTGTTTTAGGTATTTCCTTGTGTAAGTCCCTGGGGTGTAAGACCCTGGGGGCGCGGCCATCTTTGACACCAGGGACATTAAATGAGCAAACTTGACAGTCCTGGAGTTAGCGATTGAAGCTAATATGGCTCTTATATCAAGGGATTTCATCATTAAATTTCATGCAATGCCTTTTTACAAGTGCAAAACACAACAACATATACAACCAAAATATATATGTAAAACGTTGACCCCGGGAGTTTGAGACAGATATGACAACAGGGTCACCATTTAAACAAACCAGAGGACCATAAGCTCATACATATACTACACGCAATATATGAGAGTTCTTTGTCTTGTGGTTTCAGAGAATAAGATTTTTAAGTTTTCCTTAAATAAGTTTAGTAAAATATGAAAAATCGTTATATATAGACTTAAAAAAAATAAACAAATCATCCAAACAGGAAGCAATAATAAAAATGAAGGAAAAAAAGTTTACCTCCGGTAAGATTTAAATCCACGGCTCTAGGTCGTGTACAAGAACTAATTTAAAGATTTTTCTATGACGACCACCATGGATGCGACCTAATTTTAACGAATTTGAAAAACATTCACCTAAGGATCATCCGTGTGAAGTTTGGTAAAAATTGACCAATGGATTTCTGAATAGATTTTTTAAAGATTTTCCCTATATAACTCAATGTAAAATTGTGAAGCTCGGGATGGGAACAATTATGACCCCAGAGATACCATTTATACAAACTTTATAGTGAACGCACGACCCTATGTTCCCAGTGTACAAGAAGTAAGTTAATCATTTTACTATGGATGCCATTTTGGATGTCCCGTCGACCGAATTTTAACAAATTTGAAAAACATTCACTTAAGGATCATCTATGTTAAGTTTGGTAAAAAAAGACCAAGCTGTTTTTAAGAAGAATGTTTTATAAATATTTCCATATATAACTGTAAAATGGTTAGCCCGGGGCTGGGCCAAATGTGACACCAGGATCATTATTTCCATAAGCTTATAGTAAATGCAAAACTTTAAATTTCTGGCTCCGTAGTTTCTGAGAAGAAGAGTTTTTAAGATACCCTAAATAAGTCTGTGTAAAACCTGTGAACCCTGTCGTCACCATTTGAACAAAATTGGTAGATGATCATAAACTTATAGCAAATGCAAAATATTAAACCTCTGGCTCTTGTAGTGTCAGAGAAGAAGATATTTTTTCTTGTTCCCTATATAAGTCTATGTAAAACTATGACATCGGGGAGGGGCCAAATTTACCCCAGGATCTCCATTTGAACAAACTTGGTTGAAGACCATAAGCTGATGCTGCATGTAATAAATGCTAGCTCTTTGCCTTGTGGTTTCAGAGAAGAAGATTTTTTAAATTGTTTCCTATATGTCTATGAAAAACATGCAAAATCCCCATATACACATTTTTGACACCGGGGCATAGCCATTTTTGATTCCGGGGACTTCAAATAGGACAGACTTTGCGTTAGCGATCATTTTAAAAGTAAAACTGTCGAAATCTGTCCAGCGGTTCTTGAGAAAAAAAATGTTCAGGGTTTTGAAAATATATGGTAATGACGGTCATATTGGATGTTGCATTGACCGAATTTGTATAATTTTAAAAGCCATTGACCTCAGTATCATCCATGTGACATTTAGTCAAAATTAGTCAAAATTGGTCAAGCGTTTCTGAGGAGATGTCGCTTGAAGCAAAGGTTAACGCCGGACGACGGACGATGGACAAAGAGTGATCCCAATATATCACCTTGAGCCTTCGGCTCAGGTGATCTGAAAAGACAACATAATATATTTATACAATTGTAAATTTGACCTAGACGTGCAAATAAAAAGCTTTTATTAGGTAATATAATATAAGGTCATACCAGTTGTGTTCGCGTTTTCTTCTCTGTAGTTCCTGTCGCCTCTATAAAATAAAATAGCTGTCATGGAATATGGAATGTTAATTACTGTAACATTAAGTTATCAGCATCTGCTTCAAATAATTGTAAATGTTATTTGGTGGCTGAACTTCCTTTCAGTTAGTATTTTCAATTGCAGGTCAATAATATCATGTTATATATGTTAACTATAATATTTGCATGCACATGTATGTATACGTTCATATGCCTTGAGGAAACTAACGACCTATCTAGCTTACCCATCAAATTAAATATTTGGATTCAATCATTAGTAAGAAGACGTTACAGGCACTTGTATTTAACTGGAACCAACAAGGTATTATTTAAAATATCTGCATGTCTTAAAATGTTTTGATTAAATTATTGTATTCTTATGAAAAGTGATATGAAGAATAAGCTGTCTTAAGTCGTATGTCCTACCTGGACGTTGCGGTGTCTGGATTATCTACAAAACAAAACGTAAGATTTATTGGATTTATTGGAAGAAGTCTGTTAAACATATGATTATCAATTTATAATACTAAAAAGGGCAGATATAAATGTCGAACAGTTAATAAATAATTCACAGAAGACAGTCAAACAAAACCAACCAACAAGTATAAGTCACGCATATGTTTAAGGATAAAATAACTTGATTTCTAATGTCATACATTGCCTGTGGGATGAAGATAATTGGGACTTTGAATGAATGTCAATTAAAACTGATGGGCCAAAATGAGTATCTATAAAGATACAAACGCTATACTTAAACGGGTACTAACTCATGAATATGAATAAGTCATTGGTGAAGTAGTTTCGATTCTATAAACGACCACAATATAAGCCAGAAATCGATGTGTAAAATATCACATGTTATCTAGCCCTCGTACAGGTAACATCGACAATATACAGTTTCCGACTATATTTCATAAAAAAGAGTTTTATTCGGATACGGATTTGAACTAGGGACATTGCAGTTTTATTTGTAACATGAAGATTTTACCACTACAACACGTACTCCGGTTTGTATGTGGCAGCATTTCTAACACTAAATGGTCATTACGTAATAGCTGTAGCACACACACACACGCACAAACGTATCGTCCGCTAAATACAATAGGGATTAAGGTTTTGAGAGAATCTTATTTCAATTGATAATACATAGTATTACACCACGCATGGTTATTTACATGTGCGAGATGATAGAGTATATACTGATATATTTTGAGGCTCGTTCATATATGTTATTATAAATTATTTTGCAGCATAATATATGATACTAAATATACAAAGTGTTCAAGAAGTCGGCTTAGTTCAGTGGCAAAGCATGTTGGACTGAAGATTAGAAGATATTGTGCTCGAGTCACGAACGAGGCAAACATGTTTTTTCTTTTAAATCATAATGCTACCTGTGTACAGATACGATGTGTACTGCTTTATGTCTATTAAGTATAATGATGTCCTGTTGCTTAAATGCTCGATTTCGCCATGAGCTGATGAACATAAAGTTACAACTAAAAATACGTCTACAAAGAAGAAAGCGATTTAAATACAGTGTTTGAAGCTGTAAGATGCTTTAAACAGGCTATGACATTTTTTTTTAATTTTGATACTGGGGACCATCTTTGATTGCATATCCAAATAGTGTAAACTAACTTATATTGATGCCAGTTAAATTGAGGACTAAAACATTTTTTAACAAAAGCAATGTAATGATGGATTGAAACGGAATGTGTTTCCTCGTTCAGTTAGCTACCCGTAAGGGTGTTTATGTTAGCAACATTAATGTCCACAAAGAGTCCAAACATTTTAGTACAGCTATCAAATATCATTGAATTAGAAAAAATCTACATGTAACGTCAACCCACCAACTTTCTTCTTGAATTCGCAGGAAAACTTGAATTCGTATTTTCTGGCCAGAATCACAACCAGGACAATCAATGCAGTAACTAACAATCCTCCAACAACACCGCCAATTACCGCGCCTGATACTGTTTTTTGACTCGAAGGGTCCGCTGACTCTGAAAGAAATCATTATATAGTTTATTAATTATATTATACTGTTTTAGTTGGCAAGTATATGGTTCTTAAACTGTCTGAAACTGTGTTGAATGTCGACGTGTACAATGTCAATATAGTACTTAGTGCGGAAATAATATGTTTTACAGGCTTATTTTCCGGCTTATTGTGTTAAATGTATTATAATTTTAAATGTTACGACGTTACATCTGTTGATTAACGGTCGGTCGCTTTCAAAAGAAGTGCCTTTATAACTGATTTGCGACGTTACTCTCCTTTGTATCAGTCAAAATTATAAGACTGGTTACCCCCGTTAATAACGCTTCTTATTGTTTACTTACTGATTTGCGACGAGTTGTGCAATATTTAATTGTTGTAATTTTTAATCGTCAACCAATCGTATTGCATCATGTTAACCGAGCGTGTTATAACGAACAAGTAAACGTAATATACATCTGGTCGACGATCGACAATTTAGCTTATAGACTATTTTTGTTCGTAAATGTTATTTCCATGGTTTTACGTTTCATAGTATCTTAATACATAAGGGATCTATTTAATCATATCTGCTTTAATACCGCAAAATGACTGTGTCTCCGGGTCTTAAGTGAGCATTGTCCATTTTATTTGAGTTGAATTCTTTTAACACGCACTTCCTAACGCACCATTCTCCGTAAATTACAAACAAATGCATGGAAGCAAAATCAAGACTGGAAAATATTGAAAGCATGCATTGGACTATATCCATTATAACCACTATAATTTCCGATTTACGAAATCGGGCACTGATCCCTAATATATGCGATGTCCACAAACATAACATATAACATGTGATTTGACCGTTAAAGCATTTACTTGTATACAGGGTATTGCATATCTACATCAAGACCCGATTTGTTTTGGGTGACCCCTTACCTGGCAGAAAACAATGATTGTGTCTGCAACTTATATTACGTATATACATCAAGGGATTCGTTTCATACGTATAGACTGTTTCTTAATCATTTAAAAATGAATAAAATAAATATGAATTGAGATATTTGGAAATTGTTGAACACAATAAATACAAAAAATATTGCAGTCTCGGTCTGATTGAGATGATTGTTCATTAACGGTAGTGAAAAGTGCTTGCTACCGTTCACGCCCTCTAGCTCCGGGTTGAACAGAACTTAATATTTAAAATGCAAATAGTACATAAATTTGAGCAATCCTGAAGATGGTATGCATATGACGGTGAACATGGAACCTTCAGTGCGGTATTTTCACACAATTCCATGGTGCGTATGGTCCCAGTTCTATGGTCCCAGTTTCTAACAAAACGCTTTGCCCTAAACGAGAAAACAATGGGCGAAATATGGAATTTAGCTGGGAGCAGAGGTTATGAAGCCTGCGTATCACAGGTAACAGTCAAAAGACTAAATTAAAAAGCAACATATCCTAAATTAAACAATACTCAGAACGTTTAAGGGCTGGAGTAGTGAAACCACCTATTCGAAATTCAAGTAAGAAACCAAAAGTATTTGAGAATGTACCACTGATATCAGTAGAAATCGGACTCAGCGATCTCCAAAGATCGGAATGAATAAAAGTTCTGATTGAAAGTAGGGGGAGACGTTTTACCGCCGCCACACTGCACAGGCAACGCCACTGTGATATATAAAAAGGTATGAAATGAGATATTCGTAAAGTTCGAAAAGAGATATTGAACAGTTCGTACTAGTAGTACAATACAATGTTGTAATCAGATGATTTTTTAAAAGTATCGATTAGGTTGACTAGTGTTTCAAATGTTTTCTTTGACCTCTCTAGAATAAAAGTAGCATCATCCGCGAATGTTGTGTTTTTTATTTCATTGTTTTTAATTTGTATAACTATATTCATATCATTATGTTTCCTTTAGGCTTTGTATAATATTTCGATTTCTGTAATGAAAAAACGACAATGGGCATCATTGTGTTGCTCCACTATATATAATTAAAACAATAATTATAACCGTTATTTATTACACAACGTTTGGTGTCGTTATGAAACAGTTGTATCCAACTGACGAAAGAAAGTAAAAATATTTTAAATATTTCATAATAAATTTATGATCGACGATGTCAAAGGCCTTTTCAAAGTCCGCAAAACTATTAGTACTAAGGAATACTGAAAAAGTGATCCCATGGAAGACAAACAAGAGAGACAAGTAGCAGACTCGGTTTTATTGAGAGTAAATTATAAGATGCAACTCCCCCCACGCCTTCTAGCAACGCCTTAAGCGATATTCTACTTTAAAGAAACACAGAATTGGCTTGATGATCCCAAATGACTAGTAAATAATAACACTACTGATTTGTAGTCGGGGCGACTTTTTACGGACCCCTCACAGCACTAAACAAACGCTAGTGTGAATGTCAATAAATACTGAAAAGGTGATCTCTTGGAAGCAACAAACACAAACAAGAGAGAAAAGTAGCACACTCGGTTTTATTGAGTCTGTTCATGAGAGGTAATTTTAAGATGCAACACCTCCCACGCCTCCTAGCACCGTTTTTAAGCGATATTATACACAGAATGGGCTTGATGATCCCAATGGACCGGTAAATAATAAAACCACTGATTTGTAGTCTACATCTCAAAAAACATAAATATTTTGAATATTGTCTATAAATGTATATGAAGAAGGCTAAAAATATCGGACAGGGAAAGCAGCATTCAAGGACGACAGTCAACCACAAAACACAAAAACAAACACGCAAACAGACAGGCGAAAAGGCAAAAGTAATAAAAAATGCAAACGACATCACAAACACATAAAGGGTTGACAATAGGGCTACCGCCTTGGAACGGTCAGTGGCAAAGTAGGCCACTGGGGGTTTAAACCGGTTCTAGGGTGCACCAAACCTCACACTTACCCTATCAAAAATGGGCCAAAATGCACAACCTTTTAGTAGTAATTTTATAATCCACGATTAATACACTTTTAGGTCTCCAATTTGTCAATGAATGTAATTTCTTCTATTATTATGTGAATAAATTAATTATGCTTTGCTTTAGCATTACTGTTAAATGTCCATTTTCGTATTAATAATTTATTTAGGTAATGTAATAGTATTTAATATCATTCCAAAATATTTTATAAAACTCTGTGGTTATTCCGTCAGACCCCGGTACCATAAACAATTACCCATTTTTGGCAATAACATCGAAACCGTTTTTTTTCATTTGCTTTAACATGCCCCTTCGTTGGGAAAAAGTCCGTATTTGTTTTTTTGTTGTATTAACTTAACTATATAATTGTTCATAATAATTTGTATGTGTTTGTCTCTGTCATGATACTATTAGTGTCTGTTATTTCTATATTGTTTATTACTAATCGTTTTTCGTCTTTCTGACCGTTTTGTTAATGTTCTCGATATTTACAAACAACATGTTCAAACATTAATAAAAAGGTCCAACGTATGTACCACTGGTGTCTCTGAAAAAGTGGATGTAAACAAATAAACAATAAAACATGAATGTGTAAGGTACACGTGTACGTGTTCCTGGTCAAAGAAAACAAGTTAGCTGTTGTGTAAATTATTTGTGTAGCTCACATCAGTATACTTATTTAGAAATGACGCGTTTTGGGATAAACACATGACATAATATGTTACATTGTGTCCAACATTAAATCTGATTTTAGTCTACTGTGTAGTCGTAATTTCGTCGTAATAAAAGTGTACCTGTTCTGGAATGATAAGCGTAACTTTAGGACTGTTTGCCACCTCAGCTATACCTATTTTATTTCCAGCTATAAGTATGGCAGTGTATTGTTTCGGTAATACTCCAGTTATATATGCCATTTGCCATATATGATACCTACATAGCACGTTTCGTTGCAATGTCTCATTCCTAACAACATTAATTGAACTGAAACATGTTTTCTTTTTTTAGTAATAGCAACATCGATATTAACCCCAGTGACCTCAAATACAACCACCAGCTAAAGTTATTGAGAGGAAACCATGAGTTTGACGCCAACTGCCAGCCCGCCAAACGACATCTGCCAATCAGATCAGACTTTTCCAAGGGAAATCGTGGTTAAAATCTACAACCTGCATTAACTGTAGAAGCTGAATTTGACCCGCGTCTGTTACGAAATTATAGGGTGGGTGGGTGTGTTTTGGGTGGGTATGTGTGTGTTTTGGTGTTTGTGTGTGTGCGCGCTGGTGTGTGTGTGTGCGTGTGTGTGTGTGTGTGTGTGGCGGGGAGCGCCACAACTTAAATATTTGACTTCTTGAATTAGGGATCATGACGTTTAAAGTCATGCAGAAATGAAGACGTGAAGAGCGATGTCACAATACTGTCATGAAGTTGAAAATGACAAAATAATGAATTAAATACTGTTTAACGTCTCTATATCTATACACTATAGGTAATTTAGAGCCGCCGTCAGAGAGAGAGAGAGAGCAATGTTAAACGTTAATCCGGGAACCTGCCCTACTCTTCCTAGTGAATAGATTCCTACGTTTATTTAGCGTTATTGTGTGATACAACGGGACTGCCCAGTTTAGGTCCGCATCCGACAGATGAGGTTAGAGAAAGAACTCACCGACAAAACTCAATGATGCCACTGAGGCTTGAACCCAGGTCCTCCAGAAATCACGAAAATGGAGGTCATAAAGTCATGAAATTGGAAATAAGAATCACGAATGACGAAGTTAGAAGTGAGGAATTAAAAAACTATAAAGGTCGACAGGAATCAAGTCGGATGTCCCTCCAGAGGGCTTCCATATAATGGACATTCCTAACTTTATAGTACTGCCAGACTGGAATACCGCGCCGTGGACATACTACATTATACCCCGACATAGTCACATTAATTTGACACCGAGTAGATCAGTCCTAGCCCTACCCTTTATACAATGTATTCTTATACAATAAATACTGATAAAGGTGATCCTTTGAGAGCAACAAACACAATTCAGAGAATAAAGCAGCAGACTCGGTTTTATTGAGTCTGTTCATACAAGTTGTGTCTGTCGCAAAGCATTTACTGAAACCTTTGTCATATTAACGCGACCTTTTGCTGTCTAATGTTAATCGTGCCGCTGCTAATATTTTCACGGTAGAATCATCGGAGATTAAGAAAATAATTATCAAAGGTATTACCGACGTATGTACATCCAGACAGACAGACAATTATGGTTTGGGTCATAATAGTTGGTTAGTAGCCATGTCAGAATTCAGATCAATTTAAAATGTATTTAGGACAAATAACTATATTTAAGCTAATTTAAAACATACTAATGTTCATTCTGTCACGTTGGTTATTATACATATAGCTAGATGAGCAGCGTTAATACTTTCCTTTGACTCCCTATAGGTCATTTTGGATTTACCGTAGAGTTAAATCTCATTTAGGGCTAACTAAGATTTACTTGAGATAATCCTGAATCCTGTGAAATTTTGTAAGACATAAGGTATGCAGAAGAAGTACCTATCGAAAGTGTTCTGATATAACGGAATAAACACACTTATCTGCTGACGATTGTGTGGATCAAAATATTTTATATACTGAACAAAAACAGAAACTTCCGCATTTTAAGCAGTGATTTGCATAGGGTTGACTTTGTACACCAATCTAGATACAATGTCATCATTTTATACTTATCAATCAATCATTCTGATCAATAGTAATAATCATCAAAAACAAGAGTTAGTGTGTTGCTGCTAAAACATGTTTTATTCAAATTGCGAAATCACTTTATTTGTATTATATAGGGAGTAATCTGAAAATATTCATTCTTGAAAGCTGTATGACGCAAAAGTGAGTGAACAGGTCAGCTTACTTTCTCCGTCGTTTTGGTGCTGGGTTATCTTCTGTTTATTTCAATAGAACAAAACTGTGTTAAATCAAAGTTTAAACCACAAGACCCGGAAATGCGGTTTAAACCAAAACAAGGGGAATAACTGTGTGTACATGTCTGATTGAAGTAAAATTGTTTTCATGATAGTGCTGGCCTTTTACCAAAGGTATTAACATATAAGACCAAACAAAATATATTTTCATTGTGTCTACATGTATGGGTAAATTTGCGGAAGTTTCTTTTTTTGTTGAGTATATGTTTATAATCAACAACACCTTTATAACCGACACGTCTCCTTGGTGAATGTCTGATGTAAGTACACCATGTCGCTCTAACGAAAAGCGTGTAAACAATAAAACAATCAAGCAGTAATGTGGTAGGATCCTTGTCAAAGAAAACAAGTCATGGTTTATATAAAAAATAAAGAAATGATAAATAAAATGTGTATAACAAAACGTTGTATTTTAAGGATATTTCCTACAGTTGTAACCACAGCGACTATGAACACAAATAACATACTTTGTTAAACTTTTTATATATTGTTCACTACATTTCAATATTATGAACCTAATTAACTGTTTAGATAATGAAGTTATTTGTTGAAACACTAAAATCAAGAACAGTTTCAGTATGTTGATAAGACCACGGGCCATTTTAGCTATGAACCAAATCTTTAAAAAAAATACAGGCAGGAAATATGTCCTTAAAATCAATAACATCGTTGCAATATATGACAACTTACCTGAATCTGGAACAATTTTAAACGTAACCGTAAGACTATCTGCCACCTCAGCTATTCCTAGTGAATTCCCAGCTAAAAGTCTGGCAGTGTATTGTCTAGGTGATAATCCAGTTATATTTGCGATGTAAGATTGGTTTTGTTGTTGGTAAAGCTCATCGCCCTCGTTAACCCTGATTTGTTCCTTCCAGTCGTCCGTACTGGTGATGGATGTTTCAATGACAAAGTATTGGTGGTGACCACCATTAAAACCCGCCACCCAGTAAAATTGGGGCAATCCATCAATAAATCCAAGGAAGTGAAACGCCTTTGGTTGCATTGGTTTACCTGGCATATTAAAATATATATTTTAGTATAACGCAAAAAATATGATATTACAAGGTAAACTCTCAGGATCTATGTAATGTATTAACAAAAGCATTTGGCACTGGGACGCCACTTACAATATGCAGAAAGGTATTAGATTGCCATCCTTAGGTCATATTAAACAGTAAATTTAAAGATGATAATGTTTTCAAAACATATAGTTTTGGGTACTTGTTTGATCAAAGGTGTTAGGGTCATATTTCAATACTTTCAGTACAGTAATTTCAGCTGTCCCTTCAAACAACACACACACAGATATATATAAAATTTAGCACCACTTTTTAGGGACATAATATTAAACATATGAACATTGATAAAAATGTTTGTGCTAGGTAAGTATGTGATTTTCAAAAAAAAGTGTTATGGCATTGTCAAGATTTGCCCATTTTGTCATTTTTTAAACACCGCTAAATTATGTTCACAAACGAGTATTATTCTCAAACAAAAACATTCAAACTTTCGTAATTTTAAAATTATCCCCCTTTTCATTGAAATCAGAACGATATTCGATAACCTATAAAAGTATGTTCCTATCTTATTTGCTTTATTTTAATCATATTTATGTCACGTTATCGTTGACCCAGACATACACGAATTTTTATCTCGTATATATATACAGCAAAATAAATTTAGCAAATAAAATGCATGCCATTTCCATAGACGAGATATAAATTCGTGTATGTTCGGGGTCAATGATAACATGACATATGACCAATAGTAATGTGTTATATATACAGGTTGTATATGTCTTAAATTTAAATTTAGACATACATTTATGTCTTAATTTTAAATTTAAAATAGTTGAGAAAAAGTTATCTGCAATTTAGAGGAGGTTAAATGGATACACTTGACATTAGAAATTACATTCATATACCTGACATTAGTAGTGTTTGGAGCATCACTGACATGAAATGACATATTAAAGTCAATGTTAATACACCCGCACTATATAGCCTAGTTAAAAATGTCTCGTTATTTTCAACGACATATCACTGTAACGTTTGCAACGTTAGGATATTAAGCTAGTCAATGCGAAAGTTATCACTGTAACGTTTGCAACGTTAGGAGAGTAAGCAAAGCAATGCGAAAGATTTCAGATATGTGCGTTATTTTCACATTTTAGGTGTATTAGAATAGAAATAGAACATCGTTTACGGTGAATTATCTTGTAATATATCACGGTTTGTCGTTCAATTGTAAACAATAATTTCACTCACCCTTCGGGCTCGTGAAATCATTTTTTACAATTGCACTCCAAACCGTGATATATTACACGATAATTCACAGTAAACGATGTTCTATTTCTTAAGTATAAAAATACAATTAACTTAGGCAGTAATATATAAAAATATAATGATGTAGAATAGTCTTTTAGCGTCCTGAAAGAATTGTGAATATCACTTCAAATATAAACAAGAGCACATTAGTACAATTCATAAACTCGCCTCTTTGGAGTAATCAGAATAAAGAAAGTCCAGTACAATGGATCTTGGTCAATCATAATTAATTAGCATACAAACTATATCTGCATATATTTTGTAAAATAATAAGGACACTGAAACACTGAAAAACAGAGACTGTAAAACACATCTGACTTACTCTCAGCCTTGAGCACTATAGTTTGCTCAGTAGTTCCAAGACTGTTTGCAACACTCAGTGTATAACGCCCAAAGTCAGACTCCTCCAATGAAGTGAGCTGTAGAATTGCAATAGTTCCGTCTAGTGTGACATCTGTACCATAGAACGTGGTCATTACTGGGGCTGACGAATTAGACAACGTGTAATTATTATTAATAGAGCCGACTGCCTGTCTGGTGAAGATGACCTTTTCTGCTGCGGGGTAACTGTAGAATGGTACACTGATGTTCACAGATTTTCCTCGGGCACCCGCAAAGACAACTTGTTTGGCTAAGATCTTGGGGGATACTGGAAGCATAAAAAAGCTCATATAAATAGAACAAAATACTGTGCCTATACAAATGTTCTGGGATTCAATGAAAACAGAACCATTTGTAGAAACATTTAAGTCAAACCACTAACTGAAGTGCGTTACGATTTAGAGACAATATTTGAAAACGAGAATTACATTGAAACATACCGTATTATAGTTTTGCAATAGACAGAATAATCAATTATCTTAATTAAAATTGAAGTACCATTATTAATGTTTAAATGCTACACCAGGCCAATTACGCTTTTGTAAGAAAAAAAAAATAAATAAAACAAACATGTTTTTTATTATTACCTACAACAACTATGTTTTAAAAATACATTTAGAATCCGAATAATTTAAGATCCTAATGGCGTCATGCAGATGAAACACAAACGACCTTAATTATTGTACCCTACCTTTCACTTTTAGATATACAGTTTTTGTCTGGTCAAGTACTCCTGACCTGTCATTGATACCGTTGTTGACGTGACACGTATAATTCCCCGTATCTTGCAGTTGTAACGAAGTTAAAGCCAGAGAACTGTACTTGTTTGTTCCAGCTAGTTGGGAGTGTGTGTTGGGTATAACAGTACCTCCCCAAGTCTGTTGTAAGACGGTGTAAGTGTATGTGTCAGGGCGTCCTACTGCCTTACATTTGATTGTTAATGAACTGTTCTCTGTCAGATTACCAGATGAAATCTCTGCATCAATATCCGGGGCAACTGGAAAACAAACAACAATACTAATTACGATTATTTCGAGAACTGTATTGAATATAATTGGATAGATGTGTGTATCTTGTTGGCTCCTTTACTCATTACTCAAGACCACGTTCATTATATATATAATCAGTGTTTTGGGCTGTTGTGTTTTTGTTGTTGCGATATTCTAAAGCTGGAATAACTCCATTTCGAACCCGACAACTTACCTTGTTTGTAGTGTTGATTTTAATGCGCTCGCTCTCAATTAAAGAATGAATGCGCTCTTTTTGGTTTTCATTGGGGTATAAAACATATTTGGGTGGTTTAAAGTGTGTGTAGTCCGAACTTACATAAATATTTACCTTTTATATATAATCAGTGTTTTGGGGTGGGTGTGGGTGTGTGTGTGGATGTGGGGGTGGGGGGGGGAGTTGTGGGTGGGGGGGGGGAGGGGGGTCGGGGGTATCGAAAGCGACAAATTGCATTATTTGTAGTGTTGATTTTAATGCGCTCGCTCTCAATTTTACTAATGAATATTTAAACACTAAATGCTATTCTGTTTATTTGTTTATTTACATCTAACTGACATTTTCCTTAAAATTGTTTGACGTTTTAAACAAAAGGTCAATGACCTTGAAGCTCTACTGATATATTTGTGATAACGATATCAGGACCATGAGGACTGTTTTGTAATGAAAGTAGATATAAAGTCGAAATGTAGCTTTCAAGGACAGTGAACTACAAGCACGTACAAAAACAAACAACAATTACAAATAAGAATAAAAGGCAAGATATGACATCACAAACATAAAAGGGTTGACAATAGGGCTACCGCACTGGAACGGTCAGTGGCAGAAAAGACTGCTGGGGCGTTTAAACCAGGTTCTAGGGTGCACCAAACTTCACTCTTACCCTATCGTCATCCAAATAAAACGAGACAGTGTAAATAAAGATATCCCCGCCAGGTTATATTCTCTAATAAACAAGGAAATATAAATATAACACATCAATGCCAATGTTTATATGAATATACAGAAAAGCTTAGAAAGCCAAAAAGCAAGTACTGACTTGGCAGAAGCCAGAGCAACAAGAGAACAAACCGTTAAGGATACAACCATACAAATTTAAGATAAACATCAAACGCTATCTTCCTTTGAAGATTTATGTAGACGTAATCATTAGGTCAACAATCTAATCCAATGCGTGTGCTTACCACGGCCTTGATAGGCATTACCCAACGCGTGAGATTACCACGGCCGTGGTATGAACTACACACTGCATGGCCGTGAAATTAATTACCCATTGCGTGTGATTACCACGGCCGTGGTATGATTTATGCAATGAATGTGATTACCACGGCCGTGGTATCAATTACCAGATGCGTGTACTTACCACGGCCATGTTATGAATTACCCAATATGTGTGCTTACCACGACCGTGGTATGAATAACCCAATGCATGTGATTACCACGGCCGTGAAGTGAAATCCCCCCATCGTGCGTGTGATAACCACGGCCGCGGTATGAAATACACAATGCGTGTAAATACCACGGTCGTGGTATGAATTACCAAATACGTGTGATTACCACGGCCGTGTAATAAATTACCCAATGCGTGTGATTATCAAGGCCGTGGTATGAAATACCCATTAAGTGTGATTACCACGACCGTGCTATGAATTACCCAATGCGTTTGATTACCACTGCCATGGTATGAATAACCAAATGCGTGTGATAACACCGGCAATGGTACGAAGAACCAAATACATACTGCGTGTATTTCACTATCACGGCCGGAAATTACTGAATGCGTGTGTTTACCACAGTCGTGTTATGAATTCAATGCATGCTCTTACCACTGTCCTGGTATGAATTACCCAATGCGTGTGATTATTACGGCCGTGGTATGAATTATCCAATGGGTGTGATTACCACAACCGTGGTATGAATTACCCATAGCGTTTGATTACCAAGTTCGTGGTATGATATACACAATACGTGAGATTACCACGGCCGTGGTATCAATTACCCAATGTGTGTTATCGCCACGGCCGTAGTATGTATTACTCAATGCGTGTGATAACCTCGGCCGCCATATGAAATACCCAATGCGTGTAATTACCAGGGTCGATGTATAAATTACCTAATGCGTGTGATTGCCATGACCATGGTATGAATTACCCATTGCGTGTGATTACCACGGCCGTGGTATGCACTACCCAATGCGTGTAATGTTATGAATTACCCATTGCGCATGCTTACCACTGCCATGGTATGAATTACCAAATGCGTGTGATTTCCACGGCAACGGTATGAATTTCCCAATACCCAATGCGTGTGATGACCATGGCCGTGGTATGAATTACCGAATGCGAGTGTTTACCACGGCCGTGTTATGAATTACCCAATACGTGTGCTTACCATGACCGCTGTATGAATTACACATTACGTGTGATTACTACGGCTGTTGTATGAATAACCAAATGCGTGTGATTGCCAGCCAATGGTATAAATTACCCAATACCCAGTGCATGTGATTACCTTGGTCATGGTATGAATTACAGAATGTGTGTGATTACCACGGCCGTGGTATAAATTACCAAATGCGTGTGATTACCACGACTGTGGTATGAATTACCCAATACCTAATGCGTGTGATTACTATGGCCATGGTATGAATTACACATTACGTGTGATTTCCACGGCCGTGGTATGAATTACCAAATGCGTGTTATTACCACGTCAATGGTATGAATTACCCAATACCAAATGCGTGTGATTACCACGGCCGTGGTATAAATTACCGAATGCGTGTGCTTACCACGGCTGTGTTAGGAATTATCCAATGCGTGTAATTACCACAGTTATGGTATGAATTACACATTGCGTGTGATTTCCACGGCCGTGGTATGAATTACCCAATGCATGTGATTACCATGACCATGGTATGAATTATACAATGCATGTGATTACCACGGCCGATGTATAAATTACCGAATGCATGTGCTTACCACGGCTGTTTAAGGAATTATCCAATGAGTGTAATTACCACGGTCATAGTATAAATTACACATTGCGTGTGATTACCATGGCTGTGGTATGACTTATGAAATGCGCGTAATAATCACGGCAGTGGTATGAATTATCCAATGAATGTGATTACCAAAACAAGTATGATAATGGACCTTTGGAAACGGCCGAGCACGACACATACGAAATATTGCAGTCTCGGTTTGATTGTTCATGAGCAGTAGTGAAATATGCTAGCTACCGCTCACGCCCTCCAGCCCCGGGTTGAGCAGAACTCAATATTTATAAAATCAATAGTACACAATTTTAACCATCCCAAAGATAGCATGCATACGGCGGTGGACATGGAGTTATATGCTTCCCCATGCCGTACGGCGTATGGTCCCAGTATCTAATAAAATTAAATGCCCCGAAGAGCGAAATAAACATAATGGAATTTAGTTGGGAGCAGCGGTTATGAAGCCTGCGTATCACAAGTAACAGCCAAAAGACTAAATTAAAAAGCAGACAACATATCCTATAAGTGGTTAAACAATACCCAGAGCCTTTCATAGGCCGGAGTAGTGGAACCACCGAATCAAAAATTAAGTAAGAAAACAAAAGAAATTGAAAATGTACCACCGATAACTAAATATAAGTATCGGGCTTAGCGATCTCCAAAGATCGAATGAATAACAGTACTGATTGCAAGCGCGGGGAGACGTTTTACTGCCGCCCAAGTCAGTGGTATGAATTACCCAATGAGTGTGATTACCACGTCCGTGGTATGAATTACCCAATACATGTGTTTACCACGGCAGTGGTATGAATTATCAAATGAGTGTGATTACCACGTCCGTGGTATCAATTACCCAATGCATGTGTTTACCACGGCCGTGGTATAAATTATCAAATGAGTATGAATACCACGTCCGTGGTATGAATTACCCAATGAGTGTGATTACCACGTCCGTGGTACGATATACCCAATGAGTGTGATTAACACGGCCGTGTCAGTGCTTCAGATATGCGTTTAGCAAATGCGTGTTATACGCATGCAAACAAAAAACAAACACGGTATGTACATTTACAAATACGTATTCTTAAAAACAAATTTTGGACAAAGCATGTAAACTTTTACCCTTTAGTCATCGCCTTAAAATATTGCTTATTTCCTCTTCTCCTTACATATACATTCAATATTTTTCTGTCTTTTTTAAATGGATTGATTTTTGTCAAACAGCCTAGAAAGAGATCTCTTCTTTTTTCCTTGCAAGCATAGTAAAACTTTGCTGGAGGCACCATTCAATACCGCAATTTTCTATAAGCATCTATTGAGTATGACTGGGCGCACTCTATTTTTCTAAGCTATTATTTATGTACGCGGGAATTTCAATATTTATCGGCGATTTTTTAATGTGTTTTTGTATGCATTAATCTTTGATGAAAATATCTAGGGAATATACAATTATAGTTTACATAATATACTGTTTATAAAAATTAAGTACAATGCGTTTAGTTTAAAGCAGTAGATCCGTGCAACTGTCATTATTATACATGTACGTACATTGATTCGGATATAGAACAACAGTGAAATTAATTATCAAACGTGTGTGATTACCACGGTTCTACTGTCTACAGTATAACGAGTGGACGTAACATGTAAAATATCAGGAAATATAGGATGCATATGCAACTAGTGTAATAACAGGATATCATTTGGTACCCATTTGGAATCAATATAATGCAAGTATATATCAGCATCAAGCGTAGAAACATAAAACAACATAATATGCATATGCAACTAGTATAATACCAGTATAACAACAGGAAGCATACAGTACTGGTATATAGAGAATAATAAATGTGTTTTTTCATATCACACTTTATATCAGGCCTGAGAGGTCATATCAGCCTGAGAGCTTTAGCTCGATGACTAATATGGGTCGAGGGCCTGATATTGGGTGTGATATGAAAATACATACTTTTTATTCTATTTATCATATACTTCAGCTTTGTCGAAATGTCAACTTCTGCTCACTCACTACGCTGTTTTCCAGGGAGAAAAAAATAACGTTTTTTATTAATAGATCTAATCCATTCTGATGTGTTCATGTCTGTCGCGTAAGTGCTACCACATACAACCTTTATTTTTTTCCGAAACTTTATTGAAAATGAATTATATTGAATTTGAAATTTTCTAATCAAGATGAATTGTCAGAAGTGGTTATTTCATCCACGAATAATGATTCTATAGCCATTAATCTGCGGCGAAAATGGGATGGAAGTAACTAATGAAATGCAGACGACAAACCATACACGTGACACATCGTATACAATCCACGTATCACTCCGGTAAAAGGATCGAGATGAACATTCGTTTATTTCCGTGATATGACATTATTTCACCCTTTATTTCACGCGTGTGATAAAGCTGTATTACCCGGCAACGAAATCTTGATTGATACCCGTTTGAAAAAATTGGACGGAAATGAGACGTAAACGACACGTAATACGGACGTACTATGGACGTAGTTGCAAAAGTACGGGTGGAAAGAAGCCGTACACGTACTTTTCAAAATATACGTCTCGAGTACGCCCGTAAGTTTAGGACGTAATAATTCTCTGTTGAGACGTATTTCTATTTATAGACACGTACTTTGGAATTCCTATTGAATTTTTAACTTAGAAATTTCCACGGTACGTAATCTCGGACATAGAAAATTTTGCGAGACGTAATTGTGGACTTAGAAATTTTTCAGACACGTACTATTTATCATTTTAACTTAATCATTTGCGCGAGACGTACTTTCCAACTTAGCCAATTTTAGGCCCGATTTTAACAAATGTTTCTTTAAGAATCAAAGTGGGTCAATCAAAGGTAAAGTGTTTCCTTTATTAATAATACATTATGCAAACATAAAATATGCCATTTCAACGATTAATACATTATGCAATTATAAAATATGCCATTTCAATGATGGCTGAGAGGAAAAGGAAAAAACATTCTCTGATTTTGTTAAACAGTTTGAAAATAATTAATCATATACATGTACTTATCACAAACCAACAAATATTATTATAGTTTTTCCTCTAATAGTAGTGCATGGGCGCTTAGTGGAACATGCATTCTTACGAAAGTAAAAAAAAATCACTAATTGAATTGAATTGGGTTTTGAGGCGCACCAACACACGAAAGGTTATATGGCGCCTAACAGGCATGAACATGCCAGGCTGATCCTCCATGTACATCGAGATAAAATATGGAAAATGGGCCTAGAACCTTCTCACCCTGAACTGCAGAGATGGTGCAAATTCTATCGAAGAAACTCCAATTACGCTGAAGCCACGTTTATTGTTTTTCTGCCACTGCTCTTTTGATGTGAGCGAGATGGCACCTGAAATAATGCAGGGATCATGATGAAGACCTTTAATGAACATGAAAAAAAAGATAAAATGAACATGAATTTGGGGGGATTCTACCCCTCTGCCTGGGCCCCCTCTGGAAAGATCTGCAGTGGCCCTATACTTTGCCCCGTGACCAAACGGGGCCCCCGGGAACCACACGGGACAAAACAAATCATTGAATTTGATATACTTTTGGATTTTTATATAAATTTGAATTTTAACATGTTTGAAGAACTTTTAAGAATTTTTAACATTTTTTTTTAGTGGGGGTGCTTTTATTAGGGGAGGCGCTACTATTAGGGAAAATACGGTATATGCTAATAGATACTGTCGATCTCTGTATGGTGAATTTCTATTTTTAACTTGCTCTTACTTTTAAAATACTTTAAGAGTGTAGACTTTTTTAAATAAACTACAACTCATTATCAATATTAATTGTAATATAGTGATTTCGAATCCAAATGTCACGCAACATTTCTTTAAAATGTTGTTAATGAAGAATTTGAACCTGTAAACTGACATTAATCTCTAAAATAACAACAATTCATTAAACATTAAAGATCTTCCAAAACTATGACTCATTTTTTAGTTAGAAAATGATATACATTTAATATTAACCAAATTATTTATAATTTGCAACACAATTTCCCGTCTCTGAAGGATTCCATCACCATTAATATAAAGCTAAAAAAACACAAGAGCGCTCTCGAATACATCTTCAATCATCTTTTCATTAATCACATTCAAGTCTGTTTGGAAATTTACAAATGTATGTTTGTTTTGTGTCATTGATATGCACAGACATGCAGGTTGATAATATACAGTTCAATGGCACCACTTTCAGATGTGTTGTTGCGGTAACTGCAAGAATATTACTGTTTTCCGTATAATTTGCACAGTGAAAACATTCAATAAATGCAACTACTTGATCTGTTTTGTTTGCATCATGTAGCTTACCAAAAAATCTCACTTGTCCAAACATTTCATTACCATCCAAATTAAATGAAACAGTAGAGTTATTTCTTCTGATCATTCTTGAATAGTCTAAGCCATATACAATATTTCCATTCAGCTCAATTCTGGCAAAACTGCTTATCTTTTCTAATATTGGTGCATGTCCTAGAAAGTCTCCTAGAGAAAACAATTCTTCTTGGTTAAGGGTTATCCTTTTTGTAGTGCCAAGTATATAAACTCCTTCTGTGATCTTTTCCCCTCTTTTTAAGTAAATATGTTTATCGATTTCATTGAACAGCAGTGCAAGCTCTGTACCTTCAACAATACATTTCCTTTTCAGTTCAGGTAATTTCTGAACAAATGATACACCTGTGACAATTTGGTCATCTATGTTTTGTGTTCCCTTGATCAATTTTAAAATGAAGCCATTTTTGTCTTCAAACGGAAAACAGCTATGTGTATATAAAGGTCAATATTCTCGGACACAGTCTGGTAAATGCAAAAGCTGGTGTATATTTAAGGTCATGTAACACTGGCTATAAAGTCTTGCAAATTGCTTACAAAAGTCATTAACAATAATTCAGCTTCAGATAGGTCACTTTCTGTTGATCCACATTTTAAAAGAATGTGAATGGCATTGACAAAATTGAGGTAGTGCTGGAAGCGTTCTTCATTCAAAATACCATTTAAAACAGGTGCACCATAATACAATATGAAAGATCGAAATTCGGAAGCTTTCCAGTATTTTAAGTCTGTTTCTATTGATCTGGGTAGTCGAGTTATATCTAGAGTTGGCTGAATGTTAACTAGGCGAGAATCAACTTGTTGTACTAAATGGCGATAGCTGAAGGCAAATTTTGAGAATTCTTTCGCAAACCACACTCGAAGTAATACTTTCTGTACACCCAACAAAACACCATGCATATAGTCAATAGAAATCCCTAACACAATATCAAATCTTGGAAACAAAAGCAACCATGATGGCCCTTTAACACCATTCACAGAAGTTTTATTTTTCCTGTCTGCCTACTGTCAACTACAATTTGTGCATCTCTTGCGACACTTTCATTTGTTCTCGGTGGTCCTTTAGGTGAGTCACAATTGTATGGATACACATGTGCATGTCCTTTACCAACCTTAGCATATTCTCCCTTCTGTATGCATTTCCAGCAGCTGAATGAACCATTATATTGGATGTCATTACACAGAATACATCTTGCTGGCAAGTCTGCAGTTCCACACAGAAGAAAAGCTGTGCTTTGGAAATCGCCCCTTTCTGGAGAAAAGCAATTAACGCCAGTGGCCATAGTTTTCATTGAGTCCAAAAATGGCTTTAGGAATGTACCCATGTTTGGTTTTTGATCTCCAAACCACAATCCAGCGAGAATCAAATTTTCTTTCATCATTCTCGATTTATACGGCAGTTCATTTATTACTAAAAATATTGGCCATATGCTGATCTTACTACTCTTAAATACTGGTGCCCCGTCTGTATTAAAAACAAATGAAATATTTTCCGGATGTTGCAAAGGTCCATCATTGTGTACATAAGACTTATATAGGTGTCCATCATAAATGTCCTCATATTTTCCAGGTGGCACATTCCTTTTAAACCTATCACATAAAAGTGGATAAAATCCTTTTTGTGAAAACAAGTTCTTCACTTGTTCGATGATGGGAATTTCAAGGAAATATTTCCGAGTTTGATTATTTATAGGTTTTCCGCAATCAGGATTGGGACAAAAAGTTGTAGATTTATCCGAAAAACTTAATAAGCAAGTTGAGCAGTAATAATGTTTTATCGGAGGGTTTTTGATTACACTAAAGTACTTCTTGAAGTCATATAGCATTGTGCAGAGTCTGTGACCATTTGGTAGTGCAATAGCAATGATTTTTAACAGATTTTGAATTCCGTCACCAACTAGATTATAGCGTGTAGAGAATACTGCCAACAACAGCATGAATGCTCCTACAGTCACTTCTGCTCCAGGGTATAACTTATCATTGTCTGGGTCATATTCTATATCCTCAGGAGCAGGCTGTTCAAAGAAAGTATCTGTTTGGACTGTGTCAAATATATCCTCAGGAGCAGGCTGTTCAAAGAAAGTATCTGTTTGGACTGTGTCAAAATCAGGAAGACATGCAATCGGATCCCACATTTCTTCCACATCTTGATAATCATCAAAATCACAGCTAATTAAGTTGGTATCAATATCCTCAGGATTGCTTGTTGTTTCAAACACATAATTTGATGTTTCGTTGCCTTGCTGCCTAAAGACATCATCACTGACATCATCACTATTGAAGTGGAAGACGTCGTGTGTTCCATCATTTTCTTTTGGTTCACTGTTTTCAAAGTCCTGAAATCAATAGACAACAATTACATTTAGGAAACCTCACGAAATAGTAAGAGTCTAACAAATTCTTACAAGTACTCTATTGCATCTAGGATATTTTTGGTTTGGAGCGAATATAGGATAACTTCGAGAAGTGAGAAAACTTACATTTTCACGAGTGGAAATATTTGAGTTTTCTTACTTCGAGATGACAACAAATCCTTATATTCACGACAAAATAACAAATATTCTTTTTTATTATATACCTTATGCAGAAAAATGATAACGCGCAACAACAATGAAGTCAACAATGTAAACAGTTGCATGATGTCACTGTTATAATTATGTTCAGTGAAAATGTAAACAATGAAAATATAAGGTATTCTTTTAATCATAAAATCCACTATTTCACTGGAAAGTATATAATAAATGAAATTATTAAGAATTCAAACAGATTGTCATTTCAAGATACGGTACATGTACATATCAATTTGCATAAATGTAAAAAACAATCAGTTACTGTAAATACCTGAACTTTTACTTTGTTAAACCAGTGGAATCACCGATAAAGACAAGTCAAATTTAGAGGTGTCAAATTGCTAGTCACTGACTGGTCATTTTATTTTGATGTTATATCAAAATTATGTATTGTCAGGTATACCGTACGTGCTTATCATCCCACAAACAACTTTACTCTTGCGGTAAGTTGTTTATGTGCATGTATACTTGTAATAGGAGTTGACCTAATGCAGTATCCCAGATGTACCTGAGAGAGTGCTAGAGTTCCCCAAGTTAAGTGTGATGTTTGGTGCACCCTAGAACCTGGTTTTAACCCCCACGGCCACTGACCATTCTATGGTGGCAACCCTATTTGTCAACTCTTTTTTGCTTTGTGACAACAAATGTATTTATTCCTTATTAACATTGCCATTCAGAATAGAATATTTTATTGTCATGTTCATAACAATGGGTTAGTTCAGGGTTCTCCCATCGGCAACCATGTTGATTAACTTTGGGTTACCAATGGCCACTACATCTACTCTTATAACACAGTGAACAAAATGATAATGGTACCACTGTTACATAACAATATTACTCAACTTATAAGTTTCGTTGCTATACTTTATAACCAAAGGCAAAGAACAAGTTTAAAATTAATACACACTTCGTCACTTGAAATGAAAGTAGGTCTCCTATTAAAACTCCGAGTTCAGAGAATCGGATACACACCTTATGTCATGACATGTAGTAATGATGACGTTGTTCGTAGAAGAGCATAGACTCTAATTGTTAATGTTGCATCGGTGTGAAAACAAAGAATTGTGATAATTTACTGTGCGCTGCCATTTTAAAAGTCTAACTTCCGGTGGTCACCGTACTTCAACGAATTTGTAACTGAATAGAAAAACGGGGCCGATCTTACAAGCTGACATATTTTTTAAAATAAAATATATTTATAATTACCTTTGTTAATGTTCGTACCGGACATTGTGTTCGTTCATTGCTTGAACTGCATGTATAACGAAACGTGTCCGCAGGCGCAGAAGGAGGGGGGCCAGAGTCGGCCACGAAATCACTAGTTGATGATAAAGTTTTAAAAGTTTCTTCTATATATTCTTTCGAAATGAGAGGGTTTTCGTAAAGAGCCTTTCCGTACGGACCCCTTCGCCTTTTTTCGATTGTGTTTGAGCAGATGTGTCCTCCATTTTTAGCAAGAGTCTACAGTTGGCCCGGTGTGGATCTCGATGCTTCTGGCCTGCAGACTGCAAACTGATTGCAGCACTGCGGCATTCGTATTACATCATTTCTAATCTATCTCTGTTTTGACCGAGTGACCTTAAGGTAAATTAGTATATTGTGAGGTCTTCTTCCGCAGCCAAAATAAACAAATATCCCATCGGTAACCCCAATAAATGATGTGGCACCATCCTGAATCCCGTATCAAGTTACTGCTTGGCCGCCGTCATATATTTAGAGTGGACGCCATTTAAACTTACACGGATTTTGTGCATCTCAATTGTTTGAAAGAAATCTACGTAAATTCACGACCATGTTCGCCTGCATCTTTTTTTGGAAGATTCAAGTATTGCTGTGGTTCCGAAAACGGACAAAAAACTGAAATTGAAAACTGAATTCGTTGACAGGGGACAGTGTGAAATGATGTGGGGGAAAAACAACTTTCACGGCACCATCTTCAGAATTCATGGTAAGTTGATTCTATTTTCTTATCACAATTAAAATGTGTCGCCTATCTCTGGTGTAACTTCCTAAATTGCAGGCCTGTCGAATTATTTTTTTCTTAACCCAAAACCAATTCAGGTGTATGTTCGGCCAAACCTTTTTATATTTCATTCGATTGGGTTATATAAACAAAATAAGATTGTAAAATACGCGATCTAATTTTTTACTTCACACATTTCTAAACTTCGTAGCTGCGCGCGAAGAGAACAGAATATTTCATTTATGCATCTCGTGTTTTTTTTCTTAACGCAAAACCGCTCAACAAGAATGAATTCAGGTGTTCGGTCAAACTTTGTTACATTTAATTCGATTGGGTTATATAAACAAACGCAGATTGTGAAACATGTATAAATGTATCTATTTTGTTTTAAATTTCGCAGGTTGCGTGGGAATAGAACAGAATAAAATAAAACGGAAGCTCGTGAGAACGAGTCTGAAAACAATTAACGGCCTTGACTTTGTTTTAGAAAATGGCGGTGGTCTCGAACAAAACAGAGGTTCATTTTTTTCTTTTTATTGTCTTTGATAAACCGCGTTACTTGTCATTGGCATCATAGTCATAAACACATATAGGCTATATATATCTATGTTTATACGCACTATTTTAAACGTTATCCATGTTATGGGTTATGAATATCTACACAACTGATTCAACACAAATTGTGACAATCTTACGTCAGTTTCGATTTTCCGAAAAGGCTGTCATTCCTCTTAGGCTAGAGTAAAGTGATCTTTAGTCGGACTTTATCGAGACGTTTTTTACGTTGCCACAAACACAATTGAAGTTCAAAATGTCACAATAGCAACAGCGAACCAGTTTGATGTTCATTGTAAACACTTGAACTCGGCAAAAACTTCATTATAAGTTCATATACAAATCATAATTTTGTATTTAAGATGTTGAGATTTTTTTTCCCGGTAGAGGATAACATTTGTTTACTCGGTTTTTATCCTTAGGTTCTATTGTAAAATAAAAAATAGAATAGTTGTCGTAAAAAGACAATAATTTTCAAGATTTTGATTTTGAAATACATATTATTGAATCAGTTTGCATGAATGTGCACGAAATATTCAGGGTTTTAAAAGAATCATACTGAAGATACTTAATTTTAACAATAAACTTGGTTGAATATCAATTATAAAGACGGAGTTTATCACCTACCACAATGTATTGGTATGCAGTGCCCCAGATAACTTTTAGACCTATTGGGTATTTCACTCATGAAAATAAAATTGAGTGAATTTCAAATTTTCAAAAATAATAGTGTGATTTGGGGATCAAATGTAAAACAAGCAAGGTAACTTACCCATCTTTATATGAGCTTTATTGACTTGTTATTCATGACGGAATGATTTTTTCTACAATTCGTAGGTTTTAATTGTCACCTTGTTATCGTCATGTTTTTTCTGCAACGAGGGACTTTCAACGGATTGAAATAATATGTCAGAAAGGATGCTCTTTACTATCGCCGTCAGTGAAGAGTCATTTTTGGCTTGAAAAAAGTTAAGGATAGTGGGATTATTTCTTAAAGGTAACTCAGTTGTCGGTTTATGTCCCCGTTTCGACATTTAAATCGTCTGTACAACGCAAACGCTTTCAAAAGTAAACAAGAAAGCGCCCAGACAAATACACAATAGTGTAGACTGGTATAGTGTACATATTCAACTATACAGCGTTCTCTTTTACAGCTCCACTTTATCGATAATTATATTACGTCCCAGTCAACATAAACACCTTTTTGTAAAAATTGGAATACGCACAAAAACATCAATCATTTGAACACTTTGACTGTCGATATGCTTGAAAATTAAAATGTTTGAGGAAATGGAAATTGCTCGCGTATCTGGTACGCATGTCAGGGAAATTAATTGGGTATTTGGCAATTTTAATTGAGTGAAATAAGCAGATACGCTGCTTATCTGGGGCACAGGGTATGTCTTATTTCTGGTCACTGATTTGTCAGTTTTTTAGATGATGCTCTATTAACATTATGAATATTACTGTATTCCAGTATTATTTATTGCGAAGGAGGTATATGAAAACCCGTTTCTCCTTGATATTGAGTCTGACATTAAGTGTCCGACTTACGATCGAATCAAGTGAGCTCGTATTTAACCGTCCTGAAGTTTCATCATGTGTCACATGTTGAACGTCCTGTAGTTTCATCATGTTCGATGAAATTAACATAAGAAAACAGAATGATCATCCATTTGTACCATCAAATGATGTCAACAAATTGAGCCATTATTTTATATTTTCACAAAAACACAGTGTCCGACTCATGATTAAAATCTACCGACTCCAGGGTACTGTTTATAACCTTATAACATGCTATTTCTACATGCAAAACACATGTTAACAAGTGGGATATATCCACGAGATACTGCCATATTGAATTAAACCAAAACCAAAATGAATTACCGGTATCGAGTGATGTTGTATATCTGTGTCATTCTTTACAAAGGGTGTCACTCACGATCACTTAACCCTAAATCAACACAATCTTACGTCAGTTTCGATTTCTGAAAAAAGGCTTCCATTATAGATCGTTAAAAAACAAATTTGTAGCAACTACTTCATGAAAACTATAAGTGATATTGATATGGGACTTTTTCTAAATGATCAGCATGACATGATGTTGGTCCTTGTTGAAAATTATTTTGATTCAACATTAAACATGGCTGCCAGTGGCCATCTTTGTTTACATAAAGTTCTATATATACCGGTAGTAAAATTTTGTATCGACTACTCCTCTGAAACTACTAAACAGATTTTTATGAAACTTCACATGAATGCTGATCTAGGTATCAAAACCTATCAGTAGAGCTTCAAGGTCATTGATCTCTTGTTCATCCAATATTTTCCAAACTTTGCCAGATTGTTGATATCAGTGAAACCCTGGACAAGTTCAAAACCAGCTATATTGGACCAACCAGTAACACCAAAGTAATGGTCTTACTTCAATAATTGTATATACACTGGAAACCCCATGGGTCGCGGTTCAAATCTCACTTGAGGCATTTTTTTTATATATTTTCGTCTCATAAGAAGGTTTATGGGTAAAACTTTCTTTAATTGGGAGTTTGGGGGCCTTTTTTTGCTGAAAAATGCCATATTCTGCCTTATGAACACTCTAGCCCTTCATTTTGTATTTGATCTTTACTTAACCTGGCCAGATTGGTGTTACAAAACGTTTATCAATATTGTAGCGACTGAAGAGAATCGATGATATATCAATATCAGTTCTAACGATGACAGCCCTGGAAACTAGTTTAATACTACCACATCTGAACATTCCCCTCCCCCTTCCCAACCACAGACACCATTTAGCCAGTAGAGCGATACATGCCCTCTTGTTTTTATCGTTTTACAATCAAATTCAAACTAACCAGCTGTTACAATGAGGTAAAAACGATTTCAGAGAACTCTTCCCATTTGTTTTTGGCTGAATAACTAATTACAAAATACTGGATTGCCATGCAAAAATATAGGGAGTTTTTTTCAACAGTTAACCTTTTCTTGTTTAATATATATTTAAGATGATAAGCCAGCAATGGAAGCATTTGCCAGAAAGTGCAACAAGAAGGTCAAGGAGATCACAGAGACAGGACCTCTTTCTCAACCACCTGAGTTTTTGTTCAACACGACCCTTGGTGAATCGGAGGATGAATCTAGCGTACAGCCCCCGCAAAAAAGGAAAAGTACTGCTGTAACGGAGCAGAAAAAGACTTCAGGAACAGAAACTGTCGGCAAAAAAAAGCAGAAAACCGCGAAGAAAGGTGTAGCAAAAGAGACTGCTGTAAAAGAAAAAGCCCAGAAAGGTTTAAACTCGAACAAGGCCGCTGCACTTAAGGTGCAAAACATCGTTGATGAACTGATTATAAGTGAATGTCAAAGTTCTATGTTGGGACAGTTTAACAAGCCGTCGACATCCAAGGAAAGCAGCAAGGAAAGCACACCAGTGCAAACGTGGACCATCTGCAAAACTGCCTTGCAGACAGTAGATAGTGAAAGGCGGAATGATCATAATGGACCTGGTAAGATGTCAGATTAGGGTTTCATCCTAAGTCGTCTCTGTTACTTAGAAAAAAAACACTTGACACTCTCGATTTTCATTTTTGTTCTTTATCAAGCTTTGCACATGTTTTTCCATTGACCATATGACAAAGCACTTCTCATAATCTGTCTTCTGTCATTACTAAGTACTTGATAAAAATGTTTAAGCATTAAGTATGCTTGTTTTCAACCTTTTAAAGGACAATGTCCGTAACTTTTAGCTTATAAAGCACACACTAATTACATTGACAAACATAACACGCCAAGCATTATTGAATATTTACTAAATAAAACCAAGATTGACGGAATTCAACAGCGGTACGAAAAAAAGTACCGCCTCCTGGGGTTGAACTTGTAACCTACACTAAAATTACACTCACGAGTAATAATAGCTGAACATTGTTACAGTCGACCTCGCTCCCAACTCAGCTAAACGGGCTGCTTATATTATGTAAGGCATACTATATAGAAAACCTCGTGCGCTAATGGATGTCACGTGGTCAGCAGAAAAAGTAAATAATGTGGGTCCCACATTGTTTACAAATTATAATAAAACCTTTTTTTCTCGAATTTTACTGCCATATTTGCATCAAATTGCCCAATATCCCCAACATGGTAAAGTTACAGTTTATATAAATGCCCTTTTTAACAAATATGATTTAAAAAAATTATGCTGGTTTGGTATGAGTGCATGGCTCTTTATAGTCATTTGTTCAATTAATAAGTTAAAACGTTGAAATTCCCTAATGATTAAAACATTTAAACAGAGCTGTAGGATATTGTTTTAGTACTAAAATTTGTTTTGCATTCATTTTTTTACAGCTGTTCCAACGCCAGAGGTTTTAGACTTTTTCCGGCTATTGGTCAAACCTGGGGTACAGGACTATGTTAGAAAGTTCTTGGAGCATTATACAGATTCGGAGACAAACAATGAAGGCTATCAGGTAAGTTAGGAGCTACAAATAAGTTTTGATAGATATTTGGGTATTACCCCGTATTTATTTTTTACTGATATTTGTCAAGTCGAATTAGACCTGTATTACCCATCATTTTCATTTTATTTGAGTTTTTATACATTACTATTAACCATGGAAATATTTTTTCCAAGTCGATCAGAAGGTTTTGTCAGGCTCGTTTATGTATTTCAGCACAGCAATCAAAATGTCGTCAAGATATATGTTTGTCACTCCGTATGTCTGTGCGCCAGACTTTTTTTTATTTAAAGTATAATATGCATCTAACATCATGTGCAAAATTTCGGGTTGCTGCAAATGCCCTACTTTGGATGAACTGTAAGTTACTACAACATCTTGTTCCTTTCACCAAACTCAACTATGAGTTCCTTATGTGCATCTTACAAGTGCAAATTTTTGGATACATGTAGCTGTGACCTACTTTGATATTGATCAATTTTAGCTTCAATATTATATATTTGTTTGAAATATGCTGTGTAATCTAATTGCAGGGAACATACTATTCCAATGAGTTCGACTTTTTGATAGACTCACCATCCCGTGGTCACTTGAATACACCATATGATCTACCTACTCAGGATACCTCAGCCATGTCGCATACTCAAAACACAACTATCAACACTCACATACCCTGTTCAGTAGCGCAGGACACACCTACCTCTGAATATATTTGGTAACTCTGTGCAGAACACACCACAAACACCCACTCAAAGCATACCATCTCAGAGCATGCAACATACACCCACTCAATACATGCACTATTATTTAGATCAGAGTATGCCTCAAACACTCGCTCAAAGCACATTTGCAATGGGCATGGTAAATACAACCAATCAAAGCAAACCAGCTCTTAACATGTCATATACACCCACACAAAGCACAACAGCTCAGAGCATGTATCAAACACCCGTACAAAGCACAACATCTCGGGTAATTCCTGAAACATTCACTCAGAGCACACCAGTACCGAGTATGCCTCAAACACTAGATCAGAGCACGCCTGCACAAAGCTACCAATATACAGCAGTACAGAGCACGCCTCAAACAATAACTCTGAGCACACCAGCACACAGCACCCTTCAAACAACAGTACAGAGCACGCCTCAAACACTAACTCTGAGCACACCAGCACACAGCACCCTTCAAACACCAGTACAGAGCACGCCTCCAACACTAACTCTGAGCACACCAGCACACAGCACCCTGCAAACACCAGTACAGAGCATGCCTCAAACACTAACTCTGAGCACACCAGCACACAGCACCCTTCAAACACCAGTACAGAGCACGCCTCAAACACTAACTCTGAGCACACAAGCACACAGCACCCTTCAGACACCAGTACAGAGCACGCCTCAAACACTAACTCTGAGCACACCAGCACACCAGCACCCTTCAAACACCAGTACAGAGCACACAACATACACCATCACAGAGCATGTCACATACAGCAGCTCAGAGCATGCTCGCACAGAACACTATAGCCATTTAAACGCTAACAATATTATTTTTGTTGGAATGCTACCAACTAAACCAAAAAATTCTTACAGTACCCAAATGAGATGTCTTTACAGTCAATTAGGCGGGAAGGAAGAACAACCAGTTTGCCCACTGTAAAACAAAATTGAGTGTACTAGCAACATTTATACAAATTATTATATATTATTATATATTATTTAGTCGCTATTATAACTGGTAATTCTCATGAACATTTTGTTTTATTTCAGGGTATGGTTAAATAAGTTGATTGCTATTCTGTAATGGTAAGGAGAGAAGACCTCATAAAGGCACAGCAAGCAGCCCGAAAGAAGCTAGACAAAAAACCAGGATACACCTTGTGCCTGAAGCTCATTTACTCACTATTTTCTTTTGAGGAATTGGCCCAATCACGAGGACAGGGATTGGGGCATCAGAAAGCAGGCGATCATAGGCCAGTCCTTGACCCAATAAAGATACAGGCGATAAAAGGTATTAGATTTGTCCTCTTAACTCTCACAAGTGTGTGAAAAGGATTAAAAAAAATCATTAATATATTTCAAAATCACACAATTGAAAAATATTCCAAAAAAACACAACACTATTAACAAACAAACACAGAACTGCTACCAAAATGAGCCTTTCTTCAAGAGTTCACAGAAACAGTCATTCATTTGTTATGGCTTGCCTAAACATTAATATTACTTGCTGAATGAATTGTTAAACAGCTTAAGACATTGTATGGGTAATTTCGAGCCACCACAGAGAGAAGCAGTAAACATAGAAATCCGGGAATGCTGGCTTACTCGTACTACAGAAATTCTTATGATTATTTCACATGCTAGTGGAATCGACTCCGATACACAGAACAGTCCAAATTTACTTCACCATTAAACGGATTAGGCTGGGGGCATTGTCAAACTGAAGTGGCTCCAGTGAGGCCACTGACCTTCTATTTGTAGAAGAGCTTATTGATAAACATATTTAAGGTATTAAAGCATTTAGTAGAGAACAGGGTATTAATCAATTAATGGCAATTTGCTGAGGAAATTCTTTTTCTAACAAAGTATAATTTTTCTTCAGAAAATGTTTATTATTTTTCATGTTTTGTTTAAAAACAAAGACGTGTTTATGTAAAGGATGATTGATTATCATATTCAAGGTTTATTTATATCTAATGATAATCTATTTTATTTTTCAATTTTTCAGAACACACTTTGGGCTGGATGAGGGCATCTGGTTTACCTTTAGTTACTGTTACGGAGGCAATTGGATACGCGAAAAAGAAATTAGCGAAAAAGTGAAGGACACAAAATTACATAATGAAGTTGCCAGAGTATTTTTTTAAATTGACAGTTATACTGCAACTTATGTTAAATACTACAGGGCAGCTTCAATCCTTAGACTTAATGGATATATCTTTTAACATTTTTCTTTACATGAATTTTTTTTTTAAACTACAAGTTAAAAATTCACACCTAAAAGAGTAGCTTTTTTGTATACATACATATACATACATTTTTTGTTCAAGTGTTGTCTATAGTTTAGCTGTTTATTATTAAAGGGGCCTGCCTCTAGAATAGGTCTAAACAGAATCATTCTTTCATTATTTAGAAATTATATTGCAATTTAGTAGAAGAGATTATTTGTAAAAGAGCAACAAACAATATTTAACAAAATATTATCTGTCGATGTGTAAACATTAAAATTCCCTCAAATATCTTGATACTGTACAATTATATCTGTAGAGTAAACTAAGTCCAACCCACATTTATCAGTTTCATTTGATTTTTGTACTTTGTTTACATTTGTATCGAGACTCTGTTTTATTATTTTTTGATTGAATGTATTATAGAGGATATTTGTTGGTTTGGAGTGAATAAGGATTTATTTTCACCGAGAAGTGAGAAAACTTACATTTTCACGTTTGTTTTAGCACGAGTGAAAATAATTTTCTCACTTTGGTGATGAAAATAAATACTATATTCACCACAAACCAACAAATATTCCATTTATTATATACGCACAACCTTGAAACTTAGAAAACAGAAATAACATAATGCACCTTATCAAGGAAGTCAGTAACATCAACACGCCAACAACGTCAACAGTGGCATTACGTCGTTTTCGGTATTTCACATGTGAAATATAAACAATGAAAATGTAAGGTTTTATTTTAATCATAAAATCACTATTTCACTGTAAAGTATATAATAAATATTATTTAAGAACACATTTTCTGCACCTGCTAAGTTTAGGAAGCACCTTTATGTGACATTTGTTTTGTTTAGGTCAGTTGTGAGATCATCCAAAAAAGACAATTCTTGAACATTTAACCTTTAATGCTTACTGAACACGAAAACGGCTTATTTTTAATTAAACTTTTATAAATTGAATTACTGTTTTTGTTACTTTCTGACAACATCAATGCTCACATAAACTCTTAAATTAAGCTGGATGGCTAGAAATGCTTTGTCGCAAGAAAATGCTTTAAATAGCAATTCCTTTCTGTGGCTCAGTTATAGGAATAATTACATATTAGTGAATGTCTTGGGCTCAAAGCTTTATGCTGTATGATTTGTATCCATGATTACGTATGTGTGCACCACATTTCAGGCACATTTGAAAGGTCAAGGTTACTTAGCCGTATAAAAAGTACGTCCGAATATTTATTACGTCTCGGACATGACTGGTAATGGTACTTTTTCCAGGCGGACTTTTTTGTCCAAACGCACTTATTTGTCCACACGTACTTTTTGTCAAACGTACTTTTTTACGTCTAATTTACATATTTCGGCTCTTTTTACGTCCAGTTTACGTCCAGTTTCCAGGTGTAATAATAATTCACACGTACTTTTTGGCACGTACTTTTTTCCAGGACGTACTTTTTTACAGGTGTACTTTTGTCCACACGTACTTTTTTTGCACGTACTATTTTACGCACGTACTATTTTACGGCTAATTTACATATTTCGGCTCTTTTTACGTCTGGTTTACGTGAAGAGTACGCCTTGAATTCCTTAATGGTTAAACAGAATAATCTTCAAAGTCCAGGCGTATTTTTTTTTTTATTACGTCTCATTTCCGGTGGGAATGTTTCGTACAGGTATGACTGGCTAGGTCTATGTTGTATCGTATATTCAAAAACAACATATTATAGGGAAGTATATGATAAAACGGTATAGCAGTATCTAAAACAATCCGATGAAAGACACAAAATATAACGTGTAGCTTTCACAAAAAAATCTATAATATCTAATCTATGTTATCTTCACTTTAATCTAGGTCTATAAATTAAAACTTGCTAAATATAATGACAAAAAAATCACCAGTTCATTGATATTAACAATAACAACTTAAAATAGACGAATATATCAAATAATCTCCAAGTTTCATTCTGTAAAAAGTATGGTAGACAAGGATAGGCCGCACGGCGAAAAGGGAGGTAATCTCAAAATTGCAAATCCCGAATATAGACTTAACAGTAATTAACAGAAAAAGTTGGTTGGCGCAATAGATTATATAACAATTAATCTGCACAGTGGGTGCCATTGCATTGTACTACCATAAGTCACAGAGACTTAATTTTAATATACACATCATTGCATTTAAACAACATGTATTTAAACGTATGCATATATATATATATATAGCCTAGGGTTTATGTACTTTTATGGATTCCCGTTAAGTTGATTAGTGTTTAGTGTGAATGAATGAGTGATTATCTGAGTGACTAAGTGACTGGTTGAATGAATGGCTGAGTTAGTGAGTAGGTGACCCTAACTGAACGAGTGATTGACTTACGGGGTTCAACATTCGAACCCAGTTCGGTATTCAAAATTCGAACCCATTTCGGTATTCAACATTCAAACCGACATCAGTATTTAACATTTAAACCGAGTTTGGTATTCAGCATTTGAACACAATTCGGTATTTAACATTTGAACCCAATTCGGTATTCAACATTCAAAACCAGTTCCGTATTCAACATTCAAACCCAGCCAGTTCGGTATTCAACATTCGAACCAAGTTCGGGGTTCGACATTCGAACCCGATTTGGTATGTAACATTAGAAGCCCACTTCGGTGTTAGACATTCGAACCCAGTTCGGTATTTAAGATTCGAACCCAGTTTGGGGTTTGACATTCAAACCAAGTTCGATATTCATTTTTCAAAACCAGTTCGGGGTTCAACATTCGAACCCAGTTCGGTATTCAAAATTCGAACCCAGTTCGGTATTCAACATTGAAACCGACATCGGTATTCAACATTGAAACCGAGTTTGGTATTCAGCATTCGAACACAATTCGGTATTTAACATTCGAACCCAGTTCGGTATTCAACATTCAAACCCAGTTCGGTATTCAACATTCGAATCCATCTCGGTATTCAACATTCGAACCTAGTTCGGTATTTAACATTCGAACCCATTTCGGGGTTCGGCATTCGAATCAAGTTCCATATTCAACATTCAAAACCAGTTCGGTATTCAACATTCAAACCCAGTTCTGGGCTCGACAATGGAACCCAATATTCAAACTCAGTTCGGCATTCAACATTCGAACCTAAATCGGGATTCAACCTTCGAACCCAATTTAAAGTTCAATCCCAGTTCGGTATTCAACATTCAAACTCAGTTCGGTATCCAACATTCAAAACCAGTTTTTTATTCAACATTCAAACTCAGTTCGGGGTTTGACATTCGAACTCAGGTCGGTGTTCAACATTCAAAACCAGTTCGGTATTCCACATTCAAAACCAGTTTGGTATTAAAACATTCGGGGTTCGACATTCGTATCGGGTTTGGTATTCAACTTTTAAATTCACAGCTCGAGGTTAGACAATCGAACCCGGATCGGTATTCAACATTCAAAACCAGTTCGGAATTCAGCATTCAAACCCAGTTCGGTATTCAACATTCAAACCGAGTTCGGTATTCAGCATTCAAAACCAGTTTGGTATCCAACATTCAAATTCAGCGCTCGGTAATCAAGATTCCAATCCAGTTTGGGGATTGACATTCAAACCCGCTCGATATTCAACAATCAAAACCAGTTCGAGTTTCAACATTGGATTCAGTCCGATATTCAAAATTCGAACCCATTTTGGTATTCAACATTCAACTCGAGTTCGGTATTCAACAATCAACTTGAGTTCGGTATTCAACATTCGAAAGCCAATTCGGTATTCAACATTCGAACTCAGTTTGATATTCAACACTCGAACCAAGTTTGCTATTCAACATTCGAAAATAGTTTGATATTCAACCCAGTTCGATTTTCAATATCAAAACCTGTTCGGTATTCAGCTTTCAAACCCAGTTTAGGGCACGACATTGGAACCTAACATTCAAAATCAGTTCGGTATTCAGCACGCAAACCCAGTTTAGTATTCAACAATCGAACCCAGGTCGGGGTTCGATATTCGAACCCAGTTCGGTATTCAAACTTCAAAGCAAGTTCGGAGTTCGACATTCAAACCTAGATCAGTATTTAACATTCGAACCTTGTTCGAGGTTCAACATTCGAAACTAGTTATGCATCCAACATTCGGACACAGTTATGCGTTCAACATTCGAAACCAGTTCTGCGTTCACTATTCAAACCGAATTCTGCTTCAATGCTCGTAGCCTGTTCTGCATTCAATATTTGACCCCAGTTCTGCTTTCAACATTACCTTCGAAATTTGGATTATGGTTCGTTTCGCATGTTGGTTGTTTCGCTGATAGTCTTTTCGACCATCGTAGAGAGTGTTTTGCCCACCTTATATATGTACATGTATATAGAGGTGTACAAAGGGTATGATGAATAAGGAATAATTGGGAATTATTCTTATATATGGGTCATTTTCAAAAAATGGAGAGATAGCTGTCCGTGGCAATTTTCTCTTTTCAGCTACTTTGTATTACTTCTTTTTCTTGTTCGATTTAAATAGGCATATATAATATACAAATTCAAAGAAAAAAGTAACAATAACAGTGCAGTTTATGAACTGTGTATGGTACTGAACATTTAAAATATACAGATCTTTCGTTGTCCCACCATCTGTCCCACGATGGTGGTACACATTGCGTGCATTAATCTGTTATGAAAGAAGGTGGTATTTTGCTAAAGTTTGTTTCTGGTTTACTAGATTATTGTGTTCAGTTTACATATATATAATAAAAAAAAACTGCCAACTGTAAATTTTCATGAAAAGTTGCCAATGTATATACTGTCCCACGGATGCTCCAAGTATTTATAAAAAAATAAGGGTTCGAACTTTGCTTCGAATGCGGTGTTTAAAAGCTTCAAAATGGCGCTAACGGATTGGGCTAGGTAAAATCGGTTCAATTATTACCAAAAGGAAAATTTATGAACTTTTCTAACGGAACCAACTGAAATCGAGAACATTAACATAAAAGAAAACAAATATAAAGATTAAATAGTAAAGGTTATGAGCGAGAAATAAGGGTTTATAACAGCGCAAAAATGACATAAAAACGCTATTTTTGTGAAGAAAGCAGTTATTAAAACCCGATTTATTCAACCAAAATGATATTTTTTACGGATTTTGTCACACACAGTATCATGATGCATGCATTATTCACCGAGAAATAAGTTTTTAATTAGGAACATCATGCGTGGACTTGTGATTACCACGTGACACCGGTCGTCGCTCAAAGAGGAACGCATAGTTGGGTCAACCAATAAACATGCAGTGTTTTGCACAATGATAGGGTCCTAGCCTAGTGGCAAACTCAAGATGGGTCAACCACTAAACATGCAGTGCATTGCAAATTGATAGGGTCATAATCGCTTTTAATAAACTTGTTTACAAGTTTAAAAAAGATTATATTAAAGTGATTATGATCAAGGATCTTATAAAGTATGTTAATCCGATCACCATAGAAATCAGGTTGTAATTGTCTTTGTCTCAGAATAGTTCTTAAATTACTTTTGTATTTTAAAAGTAATGTTAAGATAATACTAGTTTGAAAAGTTTTTTTTTCGAAGTTTATGGTAACGGTAGCCCTCCTGGAGTAGCTCCCTATTTATAAAAATATTACGAATATTAAAGTCCATAACACGACTATAAGCTGTTAGGATAATTGAAAACGTGAGAAATTTGTCCAATTTATAAGACGCTGGACATAAACATGCTTAATCGTCTTTTTTTAGCGGTGGTAATTGGTCCGGAACACCTCTCACCCAAAATATTTTTGCTAAGTACTGTTAGGATATTTTTTTTGTTTTTATTCGTTTAAACCAAAGGAAATTGCATCTTTCGAAACCTGAATTCGGTTATTTACCCTAGGCGACACTTAGACTTATAAGTACACAATTTAGTTTTATTTCATATCTATCAATTGGAATGTACAGTTTTGACAAAAAGAATCATATGAAAACGCGTGAATATATTAGTAACAGAATCATCAAATAAAATTGAAAATTATTTAAAAATAAATTTGATAATTGTATTATATTCAGTCATCGCTTAAAGAAATGTTCAAAAAATAGTATGACGATAAATAGATGTGTTACTAGCATTTAATATCTGGTAAGTGTCGTCTAGTGTAGAACTGTTATTAATCCAAGTAAAATAGGTTGGGTCAAAGTTCACCACTAAATAATCCAGAAAAGAGAAATCTATTACTATTTAATAATTATTTAAATACATTATATCTTTAAAACTGACATAATATTTGAAACAAAATTACATTAACATAAACGATTGTGAACCCTACATGTCATATCAAAATCTAAAGAAAGACATATACCGTTAAATAATATCTGAACGTAAACTTGTTTTACCTAAATTACCATAATTGCCTATCTTTAATATGGGGTTTATGCAAAATATGAAAATCACCTAAATGGTATCAGCTGTATCCAGATACTATGAGTTTGAAAAAATATCCCTTCAGTTTCCAAATTCGTCAAAGTATGCAGGCGTCCAGTATACGTAACGGGAAACCAGTATCTACGTCCTGTAGCCGACAAGGTAATTTGTAATCGAGCCTCCTCGGCGATGTCCCTTGTCCGGAGACATTCGTATTCTTGGTCATCTTCGACGCTTGATTGTAAATACAAACGTATTGAACCTTTGTGCAGAAAAGAAATTGAAACCGGAAACATGTCTCCGTATTGTTTTGTTTGTTTTAGCATTTTTGACCTCCCGCACTTAGTTCTTCGATATAATGGAGAAATGTCCGTCTTTGTTTATTCATTAATTTGTTGTTTTTCTGCCGTTCTGTATATCTTGGATAGAAGATGCGTCTGTATCAGTTCATTAGAAACGATACCAGAATCTCGGTAAAATGACTGCCGCGTCAAATGTTTTTTAGAAGAACCGTTATAGACGTTTTTTCTTGAAAACAAGCAAGCGTCGCAGATGATCTAGACTAAGACATTCGCTGCATTTCACTGTCACCGACGTATAACGGATGTACGACCAATGCCAATGGAACTCTTGGTTAATTTCCGCAATCGGAGAGGATAAATCAATACTGCCTGTCTCGCAAGTTATAATTAATAGGTAAATACGACTAAATAGGACAATTTCAATCGGTCGATTTTAATAAACACTATTGACTCTACTGTTCAGGTCTTGCGTGAGTATCAGTAGTCATAAAATCAGACTAATGCATGAGAATATGTTATTGACCGTGGTCTAGTGGTCCAAGTGTTGGCTTTCAATGTAGATGGGTTGAATTCAAAGCGTCGAAGGAGCATTTTAACACTGAGCATATGGGATGGCGAATTGTCCGTCGTCCGTCCGTTGTCCGTCCGTCGTCCGTTAAATGTTGGCTTGTATACGCGTTCGTTTTTAATTCGATCTTTACCAAACTTTGTCAGTGTCTTCATATAAAGACAATTTCGGGAGAGTTCAAAAACAAGACAGATCGGAAAAGTAACACTAGAGTTATGGTCATTGTTTTTTCTATTTTCTTGCCTTGTTTACACTCTAGCACCTTCATTTATTTTTTTGATCTTTACCAAACTTCAACATCTTTTTATATCAATAAAATCAGAAACAAATTCGGAAACCAATCAGATCGGATTGACACCAGAGTTATGGCCCTTTTTTTGATGAAAAAAAAGAAGATGATCTTTACAAAACATTAAAGTTTCTTCATATCAATAAAATCTGAAACAAGTTTGAAAATCAGTCAGATCGGACTATTTACACCAGAGTTATGTCCCTTGTTTTGATGGGGAAAAAAACATGTTCTGCATTGTGAACACTCTAGCACCTTCATTTAATATTTGATATTTACCAAATTGTTACCAGATTTTCAATGACAGCTCAGACAAGCTGGAAAACCAGCCGGACTTATCATGCTTATGGCCCTTGATTTTTTTAAATATGCAATATGCTATTTTGGGAACTTGGGGTCCTGGGCTCAAATTCCACTGGGGGCTTTTTTAAACTATTTTTTGTTTGGTTAATGTTGTTGTTTGTTTTTTTGCTATACACAAATATTATTATATTATTATTATTATTATTTATTTGTTTATTTTTTTTATTTATTTATTTATTTATTTATTTATTTATTTATTTATTTATTTATTTATTTATTATTTAGTTATTTATTTATTTAGTTTTATGAAACTTGTTTATTATTTCGTTTGTTGTTAAAACAAATAGTATTTTAATATTGTTTTCTTTTTTGTATGCATCCCGGCGCTTCCTGTCGTATAACACATTTTGTAAAATGCTTTTAATTAAAAACCGCTTCGATGATTTTGACCAAAAGATGGCCGCTGTTTCCTTAAAATGCTTATATCTTTTAAACTGCTTGACAGTGTATTATTTAAAAAAAAAAAAGGCCGTGCAAAACGGTTGGCTGGCTAATACACTGCCGCTTTGATGATTTTAACCAAACATCATGTGGATAATGTTAAGGTCATATGGTTTTCAAGTGTGTAAACATTACGATGAAGCAATATCCAAAATCCACTTATATTAGAGGTATGTTAGGCATTAGGGCGTTAACAGGTCCTCTTGGGCCTCTTGTTTGTTTGTTTACTGTAATAATTAATTGAAAGTTTTATTAAGAAAAGCATTAAAACTAAATACTGATTTAAGAAATCTTCTCGATTTTTGAAGACTGGATCTTTGATTAAGACTAGTATGAACCGAGAACAAACTAATGCCTCCAGATTCCATCATTTCAAGCATACTTTTGACGAATTTAGTACGCAGCTGATAATATAAACATCCGCTGGAAAATAAATACCGACTTTGGAAACTTAGTTATAGTCTAGTATCCACTACCATGCCTGTTGAAGCGGCTCGGGGAGTCTTAAGTGCCTGTATATTTGACAAACAAGCAAGAAATGGTATTCGTTTTCTACTCTAGTTGGGATACAATATATACATTTCCTGTTTTTACGAGGGATATTCTGATATCTACTATTTTTAATGGCTAAATTGTGCGAAAAGTCAAAATCTACAAAGTGCTTTTCGGAATTTATTATCATCTATTAGTTTTAAATGTGTTTCCATATCAAACTGTGTTTATAGCAGCAGTATTATTCTAACCTGTCAGAGTTATTGATATCTGACTACCAACTTTGGTGAAATGAGTCAATCAAGCGTTGTTTTATTAATTCATATAGAATATCTGCTTCGATGATATACCCTAACATCAGAAAATCAAAGGATGTCAAGGATATGTTTAATTGGATATGCCCAATTGTAAAATTATATATATATATATTATGTTTATCAACATTATATATTGTTTTGCCAATATATTTTTATTAAGATTTAATATTTTTAACAATGTACATGATGTATGAGTATATTAAGTTTCCTTTTTTTCATAATGAGACATACTCTATCAATGATAAATGCGTGAATAGGCAATGTCTTACTTCATTTGGTATGTACCTGTACATTGCATCTGGTTATCTACGTTATTTCTCGATCTCTCTCTCTCTCTCTTTCGTGATAACGAAGATAAGTCAGTGAATTAAGAAGTTCTCAATGGATGAATGCAGTAGCCTCAATAATACAGTTTGAAAGTTTAAGTTTACTACTCAAAGTGGCTAAATCCCCGTTTAGGATGTGCCTTTTTCATATTAGAAAATTAAAATATATTAATTTCATGCAAGATACAGAATATTAAACCATACAAAAATATTTATTAACGCTCACCAAGTAGTGAATGCAATACTCCTGTGAAGTTCTATGGAAATATATAGTACTAGAAGTGTCAGAGAAGTAGTCGTCACACGTTTTTACTAATATAAAATTTTATGTAAACAAAGACGGCTGCTTACAGCCAATTGTCATGTCGAATCAAAATTAACTGTGCTTAATGCCAACTACTTGTCATGCTACTAATGTTGGTAAAGGTACAAAAGCAATAGCACGTATGGTGTTTGAAAAGTAGTCGCCACAAAAAAGGTGTGGCGAACATTTTGATGTTTCGGTCAACCTTATTCTTCCTTACCTCCAACAAGACATAAAGAGCAACATTCCTGTAAAATGTCATGAAAACTCATCAAGTAGTTTAAGAAATGTAGTCGACAGTTGTTTTTCCTATTCAACTCTATGTAAACAAAGCTGGTCGCTGGTGGTCATGTTTGACATCAAATCTAAATTAATTTTATTGAGGATCAAGTAACTGTCATACTCGTTACTGTGGTAAAGGTTCCGATCAATATCACTTTCAGTTTTTCAGAAGTAATCGCCATAAAATTGTATTTTTTAAAATCTTTTTTTTAACTATCTAAATCTATCTTGAATTTTAATTCATTCTGATGTTTACTTTCGACTAGACATCAACATCAACTTTCCTATGACGTTTCATGGAAATCCGTCAAGTAGTTTCAGAGGAGTTGTCGCCACAAAACACATTTTACGGACGAACTAACGAAGGACGCCGCACCAAGGCATACGCTCTGCTAACCTTTGGTTATTTGAGCTAAAATAGGGAAAAGTATATTAAAACGAAGTGCCATAACCTGAATCCTCTTTTTCAAACGATATTAAGTATTATTATTTTTAAAAGCATGCTTGAAAATATTATGAAATCCTCCAAACACCAGTGATTCTGTGACAATTTATTTAATTTATATTAATTATTTCTGTTTCCAATTAAACATTTTGTCCTGCAATTGTGATTATATTGACACTAACCCTGTTTAAAAAAATAAAAAAATAGGTTTTGCCATAATCAAGTCAATGTCATTAAGACTGGATTAAACAGATTCTTTAGACGAAAAGTGTTAAAAAAACAAAAACGTAGTGTTAATGTTTACTATTTATCGAAAGGTACATGTATGTATGCAGTTTACCCGCAAGTCCTTTCATCGATTATAAATGCATCTTTACATGTCCAATAATCTATCAGTAACACACCTGGATGTAATGGATGCCAATTTTGTATGAGTCCTGCTATCTTCAGTCTATATTATATCTCTAAAAGGTTAGGTCAGTTCTAATACTTAACAACTGTCTATCACATTCAGTGTTCTATCAGTAGCACATCTTTAACGGCGGTATGTTGAGAAATATATATACCAACAATTAACAGTCACAACCAGTGTTCTATAAGTAATCCAGCTGCAACTACGATTTGTTGTGGCTGTGCCACATGCGCGACAAGTAGAAGTTCCATCTCCAATACTAAGCGGAACTCCTGATGGCCCCATATCATTTTTCCATTTTGTGTGTGTGCTTGCGTTTAGTATGTGCGTGCTTGCGTGTGTGTGTGTGTGTTATTACATTAAATATGGGTAAGTTTCAACCGTATTCCAACATTTTGTTTTGAGTTATTTTCGGATGAACTATTTTAAGCTTGGCGCACTCGATTTGTTTTTTATTAATATTAACGATGTTGATGTCAATCGATCACAAAAAGTTGCAAATGGGCGTATGCAGTTCTTATTATTTTATTTTTTAATATTATTACGAGATAGATGAGTTATAATTTACTTACAATTGACAATTACATCCAGTGTTATATCAGTAACAAAACTGTAAGTTGGGTATCGTATTGATGTGGCAGATGCCTGGCATGTATACGTGTTGTCATCCTGTCTGTCTATATCCGTGAACTGTAACTGACCATCATCTGTACTCCGGCCAATCCACTGGACTGTAGGAAAGGGATTGCCTACAGCCGTACATGAAGCGCTGAAAGACTGGCCCTCATCAGTTGTCACGGATTCCACTTCCTCACTGTTTCTCTTTATGGTAACTATAGGCTTATCTGAAATCAAAGAATGACTTCAAATGTGAGACGAGTATATGGGTGTTCTCTGGTTCCTGGTACTTGTTCGAGAATGTGTGAATAATGCCTAATGTCATTAAGTGTATGGAGACATGAACAGCTTATAAGGAATGTTACGATAAAAATATATCGTTTGAACTAAAACTATGACATTGACTGTGACCATGAAATTCATTATTTGGTGTGGGTTATATACACAGCTTTATAAAAAACTGAACAAGTTTAATGGAATGTAAAGTTTTCTTGACGAAATACGACATATGAACCTGAATTTGACGGACAGTGCGCTCTTGGCCGTAAATAATATTTGATAAGATAATTTTATTAGTGCCATGCATGATGTCAAAATTATGATGAACAAAAACGAAAAAAAGAATATCCTGAGTGTTGTATTTGTATTTGAAAATGGCATTGATTCTGTCCTTGACCGTTACATATTGATAAGGTCAACTGACTATTGTCATGAAGGGTATATAGTGGACGTTTGATGAAGAAATTTAAATGAATGAAAACGCTAAGTCTGTGTGACGTATACGTAGGAAGACGCAGGGTGCAAGACGATAAACTGTGATCCTTGTGTATCGCTTCTCTTTCTTCGAAAAGACGATACAAATATGTATTATATAATTTCGACTCCTTTTGGTAATATTTTACATAACATACTTTCAATTTATTCTTATTTATAGTTTGCGCATTCGTATTTATTGTTGGAGTGATCATACTTATTTAAAAGCCTTATGAAATGCAAATGATTGTAAAAAAAAGTTCAGTTTAGACAGAAAATCCATATAAAAAATTGCTTTATTTAATGAATATTTGTTCCAGTAAATAATTTCACAAGTTGGAGACAATCGTCCTTTGTGTGCATGAATACAGTTTGCCACTGACCGTTCCAAGGCGGTAGTCCTATTGTCAACCCTTTTTGTGTTTGTGATGTCGTTTGCATTTATTATTGCTTTTGCCTTCTTGTTTGTCTGTTTGCGTGTTTGTTTCTGTGTTTGTGGTTTACTGTCCTCCTTGAATGCTACTTTCCCTGTCCGATCTTTTTTTTTTTCCTTTGACAGTTGTGATTTCGTGTTGGTGGGGTTAACTTCGTGTATTCTGTGTATAAACCATATATACCATATAATTGATAGTTAATTTAGATATAAAAATCGAACAGGAAAAGCAGCATTCAAGGACGACAGTCAACCACAAACACACACATTTAAGATGAATAAAAGGCCAAATAAGACATCACAAACACAAAAGGGTTGACAATAGGGCTACCGCCTTGGAACGGTCAGTGGCAAAAAAAGGCCTCTGGGGGTTTAAACCATGTTCTAGGGTGCACCAAAATTCACACTAACCTCTACCTCGGGAGAGGTCTTACATAGGCATTGCATGTTGTCCATTCTCATTCATTACTTGAATAAAATATTGTTTAAATTAAATATTACCTGTACATATTTCAAGTATTCAGATAACTCACATACAATATTATTATGGTTGCAACAGAAATCTGAGCATTTAACCGTAATTATTTAACAGTTACATATGAGTATTAGATACCTACACTGTACCATCAAATACATTTGTTGTGAGATAACGTGAAGTCCTTTAGCCTGTGTATATCCGTTACTTAGTTCACATGTTACCGTCTTATTGTCATATACGGATAATAAAGCTGTTAAAAGTAGACGTCGGTTGGTACCATCTGGTGTACCATACACAGATGTCCATGTTACTTTGGATGTCGGGTTACCATAGGTACTTGAGGTACACGACACATATTTGTCTGTATCACCCTCTAACCAGGGGAATGACGAGCTTGGCTGAACTGTTGCTTGTGATGGACCCCCTTAATTAAAAAAAAACATTTTAATAAAAACGAATAAATATATACATAAAATAAGAAATAACTAGAAGATCTTACATGAGTGTTTGTTTACTATAATATTTATAAAACGATTTGGATAAAATGTAATATAATTCCAGACGGTGCAACGGATCATATCAGTTTCATGCAAAGAGTTTAATCAATTTATTTGTTAATAGGAACGAATGTGAGATACTATTTATTACACTCAAACACGCCATACAACATACTTTTATTACTGTAACTGCTTACACACACACACACACACACACACACACACACACACACACACACACATATATATATATATGTCGTATGAAGACGTCGTTTGTTTAGTATTATGAAGTTATAAGTTGCTTCTGTGTTCTCCGTACGGCAGCGAACAACAGAACTGTTTTAACGGTTACGGTAATCGACAAGTCAACTCCGATCGCACACAGAACAAAACGGGAAAAACCTAACGATGCTTTTGCCTTCATTTTCATATTTATTACGCTAGCGTTTTATGAGTTTATGTCATGCATTCACACCAAAGTTATGCGATAAATATAAAGCGTGACTATATATACTGCAACAGTTTAACACACTCAATATGTTTAAATGATAAACAACTAATTGGTGTTTTTAGTATGTACATATTGATATATTTAGGGATATTTATTATTGTACAATTAAATTTATGTTTGATTAAGGGACCACATAAGTGTGTCCGTGTAATGAGGTACATTCTAGCATGCATATCTATTGTATAATAATGACCGCACACAGTATGGAATTTACTGTGTGTGCACATATATTTGCACCCCAAACACTATTTCTTGCTCGCATTGTCTTAATCGTTACATATCTTATCTTCATATACAATTATAACCTCCTACGATTGTTAGGCTCTTCTAAATCATGATATACAAGGAACTGACAAACCCACTGTCATACAAGGTTATAACAATGACGAGATTACTTCAACATGCTAACTAGATAAAACAGGAAAAAGAACAAAATCTGCAAATATCGACAGCAAAGATACCACATTTGCATACTCACACCAAACTTCTATAGTTTGTTCAGCACTCGGAGTATCTGTCTGTCCACTGATCTTGGTCTCGCAGATAATCACCGTAGCATTATCACTGTTCACTGGGGTAAAGGTCAACACACTTGTCACCAACACGAGTTCATTAGCTACAGGAGTCTTTGTAATATTTCCGGTGCCCAGATGTGTATTTCCGTTCTTCCACGTGACGGTAGCTTCAGGTCGTGTGGCAGTCGTAGTACACACAAATGTTGCTTCATCACCCGATAGTAGAACCATGTTGTTTGGGGTCGTCGTGTTTGACAATGTTGGAATCTTGGCGAATACTAGGGGTAGATTGTGATACATTTTAAATGAATCGAGTCAATATCAGATGGAAAAAATACCTTCACACATATTAAAACAAGTGAAACAATGCAGTCGGCGAGAACACGAATTATAAGAAAAACAAAGGCATTACGATTTTAAAATATTAGCTGCAAGCAGAAAAACTTGGCCATTTGTGTTTTATATATCTATGTTTACAACAGTTTGTTTTAGGATATACATCAAACGAAATTCCTATTTAATCCAACTCAACAACTTAAATAATAAAAGTATTTCAGTATGTGTGTCAAAACTGACTGACTATAAGGACGTTTACTGGATGCTCTACCGACATATTTGCTAAGACTAAATCTATATAATTTATCATTAATGATTAATAGTGTGTAAACATACATACCTCTAACATACAGCTTAGGTGTATATGAGGAAACAGCCTGGTTATCTGCTTGTATGTTGTATGTCTTACAATATACTTTTTTGTCATGGTCGTTGTTGGTGGGGATAAAACTAAAGGTTGTTCCTGTAGTCTGTTTGACAGTACCAATGTACCAAACAATGATGGCTGCTGGTCTACTGGTTCCTGTTTGACAAGTCAGTGTCTTCTCCACACCACTGTCCACTTGTATCCCTTCCTCACTGGTTGGAGTTGAGGCGCCATTATACAACGTCACACGGGATACTTGAACTGGAATACAGAAATTGTAATGGAACATGAATTAAAATTAATAATAAACTCAACAAAATAAATTAAGGGCCAAATATTCAAATGTAAACATTTTTTTAATCAAAGTAAAATAATTAAATGTTCTCATGGTCCCGTTTGATACACTCTTGTGCTAGTCTTAAGGCGTGAATAACTATTTCGTCGTAAGTGCATGGGAAGTTAATGTTTTTTGCGCTTCTTTAGGTAATCTGTCAAATAAGAGTGTAAACTACATGTGTCCTAAAAGTGTAAAAAGTAGAATTGTCTTTTGTTTTCATAGAATTTCAATTAAAAAGACAGCAAAAGCTGAATTTCGTTATTATTAGGAATTAATAATACCGAGAAGACACTTGTATCAAGAATAAGTGGTGAGAGCCATCAAACACTTATAAGCGGGCCTAACCCAGTGCCATTTGGCATATTATTTCGGTGCGAGTCAACGTCTGGTTGGACGACTATGACAAAGGTACCAACAGATCGGCAATGTTGCCAGAAGACCACAAAGCGGTCGGCCGAAATGTTAAACGGATCGGGGAGATCGAACCATGGTGGTGATGGCAAAACGACGTAGGAATGATTCAGCAAATACATTAATATGGACTGTGCCCATGCCACTCGTGTCGTTATTTCGGATCAAACATTTATAAACAGATTACACACTGCCAATTCGCCGACCCGCCAACCCGTAGTGCAATCGTCTTTGACCCCACGACACCGGCAAGATCGTCAAGCTTTTGCTCGCGCACGGGTTGGTTGGCGATTATTGAATTACAGACACATTATTTTCAGTGATCAATCAAAATTGTCTCTGGATTTTCATGACGGAAGACGAAGAGTCTGGAAGCAGAAAAACTAACGTTACCGTTACTGCTGTGTTGTGGAAAATGACCGGTTCGGAGGTGATTCGATCCTTGTTTGATGTAGCATTTCCTATGATGCATCTATGGACTTATGTGATTCAAAACTGTTCGATTACAGGTCTAAGATATCGGGACGAAATACTGGCACCTTTTGCGGTACCATACGCCGAGGCGATTAGTGCAGAGTCAACCAAAGCCTACAACCAGAACGGAACTTGCAGCAGCCCATGTAAAGGTACGCGGGCTAAGTTCAGAAATATAATAACCGAGAAGGTCACACAAGTTAATTAAAGAGATTTAGATGAACATTTATGCAACTGGACTTGAAAAGGTATTCCTTAATACCCAACCCACCGTGTTTTACAGCTATATATACTTATAGTTGATAATTAAATGATTGGAAATTAACAGATTAAAGGCGATTCGTGATGATAAAGGTCCGTTATAATACCGGCAAATTAAAAATAAAAACAAGCGATAAAAATAAACACATATTGTATAGGTATTATATACATAAGTCTTTTAACGTTGTTTTCATATCATGTTCTCATCTAATATTATATTTAAGTTTAGCAAAATACCCATTAGGAACAAGACATGTTTGATAAGGGAGTTTACTTTATTGACATTCATTAATCATAAAAATTCAAAATACATGTTGAAATACAGAATATACATAAATGTCTATCTTGACAAGTACATTTTAACTAACTATACCTACTAAAATCACAAACAGTTCGACATATCTTATGTGCATGTTCAAGGAACATGTTGACATTACTACTTATATAGAGAGCAATGATGATACATTTTCGGGAAGAATATCGCCTTATAACTTCAGACTGCAAGAAGGCTAGATGCGAGATGGAGAGGCGAAATCTTGGCTCAAGTTCTCGCCTCGCATTCGTGTTTTGGCATCTTGCAATCTCGAGTCCAAGCCCTGTACACGACACAGCGATAATGCCAGAACGAGAGGCGAGAATGCGAGGCGAAAACGCTAGACGACATCACAACTCGCAATCTCTCATGGTATGTCTGTATCGTTACTAATTGAAGGTAAGGCATTTCACTGAAAAACAACTGTTGCTTTAATTGCTAACAGAGCAATATATAGTATGTTTCAATAAATCAAGTACCAAAACTTACTTGATCTAGCTGGTTTTCAAACAAGTCCGAGCTTTTATTATTACTAAAAGACTGGCAAAGATTGGTAAAGATCAGAAGACAAAACAGGTAGATAACGAAGAAAAATAAAGCAATTTTTGAAAAATCGAGGACACAAAAAAAACTGGTATTATTAATCCGATCTGGCTGATTTTAGAACGTAAGAATGCATTCATTAATTTCCACAATCTGGCATATTTTAGTGAAGATCGGATGGATAATGAAGGTGCTACAACGCTCACGTAGCAAACACAATATATCCGTTTTCTTTATTTAAAGAGTCATAACACTACTGCTTCTGGTCCTGTATGTCTAGTTGTTCAACTCACTCGTCTAAGCTTTAAATACTATTAGTATTCTGCAAAGGATTTGTCAATATGCGTTGGAAGATGAAGGAGCAAAAGTGGTAAAGAAGCAATATATAGCATTTTAAATAATTATCAAAATGAAGAGACTAGAATGTTAACAAAGCTGAATATGACATTTTTCAGTGAAACAAGATAACTCTGATCACTAATTCGATCGGAGTTGCACTTGAGGTCTTCCTCCACCAATGGAGCTGGAAAGATGCCGCATGACTTTAGCTATTAGTGCGACTATAAAATCCAATATATTAAATTGAAACGTCCGAGTATCGTTATGTGATTTCACCGACTGGCGACGCATACGTTTATTCATCATGATCACTGTAGATTTGTTTGCTTGTATGGTGTTTTATGTCATTTTCAACACAATGTCATGTAAAGTTATATGATTATGACGGTCGTTTTATGGTGTGTTTTGTTTGGTGTTTTTTAGTGGTGGAGGCAGACCACCCACTTTTCCTGGGTAGAACCAGTACTGTACATCTCCCGCCATCCGTAGGTATCGACACTTCATCACTTACAAGTCGAGCTACCAGTGGAATACAAACCCGCAGCGGTGAGAGGCGAGAAGGTTTACAACGCAACGTCGTTAACCCCTCGGCCACGGAGATGCTTTGCTGTAGGTAAACTCCGCACTAATGATATTGGGAGGAATCCCGTTACAGCACTAGTTAAGCGCCGTTTTCTATAGTTTTGAGCGGTGGTCCATTCTAGTCAAAAACGTCAGTGGAATCTTGTTTGCTTAGGAAAAATAATGATTAGCGAGGCTGTCAAATTGATTGGTCAGCCAAACGGCTTTGTGATATTTATTAAAAAAAGTTTATTTCATATATATGTTGCGGAACGAGAGTGAATGATACCCGGAGCAAGCAAAAAAAATAGAAAGATACTCGGCGCATTTCAGCATATGGTCGGTGAATGGATAGTCCAAGATGACGTCGATTTGCAGAAATAAGAATACATTTAAAGTTTTATTTGTATAATTGCTTGTGGTTTAATTTTCGAAAACAATTTGATTTCTGTGTAGTCGTATTATTGTTTGGGCTCTTGTTTAAGCCTTGTTTAAAGGTGTGTGTTGTTGTTGTTTGTTTGTTTTTTTACTTTTTAAGAAAATATGCTACTAGAACTTAAATAAGTCCTTAATTAAATCATTTATTTAATATATAAATAACTGTTTTCAGTAAATATCACAAGGCCGTTTGGCTGACCAACCAATTTGACAGCCTCAATCATTATTTTGCCTAGGCAAAATAGATTTCGAGAGAAAATGCTGTAAATGTTAATAAATTGCTCATGATATCAGCTTCATTATCATCAGATGATCGATTCTCCTCCTTCACCACTGGTGTTTTGGACTAGAATGGACCACCGCTCAAAAACTAGCGGCAAGGCCGGGTACTTTGCATCGAAATATTTTAATGAAATCGGATTATTAACTACAGAAAACGAAATGTTTACGCAACGAATCGACAAAAATATCTAGACCAGGGTATCACATCCGGGCTCTTCAGGTAGACATGTATCTGTCATTGAAATCACCTGCCTCAAGCGGTACCAGTTGTCACATAATGAGTTCATACATGTCAAGTTTTAAATAAAATAGAAATATGTAGATGACATACTTGCAATATTGAATTTAGAGTCATTTATTTCACAATGCTTAAATTTGTTCATAAGACCTGTGATATAACGGGATTTGGTAGTGCGGAGTGTTTACCCAAAGTGTAGGTGAATCTTATAAACTCTGAACGCACAAAGATCACCTGTAGCAAAGGATGTGTTCAAACGAAATAATTGAAGAAAGGTACACTGTGAGTAAATATTATGTGATGCGGCTATATGTACGAGGGACGTTAAAAAAGTAATGTTATTTCGGAAATAATGAGCAGACATAAAGATATCGTGATCCGGGTTATTTCTTATGTTCAGTGTATTCCGCAGTGACAGAACTACACACTTTCAGTCGTTTCACACATTTTCGGAAGGAGTCCCATAGTTTTTCAAGGTTATCCGGCTTGATTTGAGTGCTTTTCACACGGTGCCAGGTCTGGTGAGTAACGTGGAGGTGAATAATCAGCCGCCCGTGTCTTCTTGCAAATAGTCTATCACAACGGCCGACTTGTGTGTAAGGGCATTATCATGCAGTTGTCAATGTTACTTGCAGATGGACTTTTGTTATACCTGACAGAATGTTTGTACAACAAACCAATGACCGACCTTCCTCATGGAACTGCGACCTGAATTGCAGGACCTTGGCTGGTAAAGAAAACTGTATACATAACCGTTTTCATACTTTGGCAACACATTACCTCCTTGGAACCGTGTTTTGTGGACCATTTTATAGTATTGACCTTTCGCGGTGGTTCAAAATTGTGAAAACATGTTTCACATCCTGTTACCATTTCTGCAAATGTCCGGGTGTCATATTTTGGATACATTTTTAAAAGTTAACGAACAGCTAAAACACGGTATCGCTTTTGCTCCTGTGTCAGAAGATGCGGTATCCATCGAGCTGAAAAACCTCCGTACTTTTAAAAAAATCTTAAGGATATTGTAAGTTGTTACTGATGAGATGCATGCGACTCGTGCTATCTGATGAGTGAAAACTACATACTTTTGAAATGTTCTTTTGCACGTACTTTTCATATATCTATATTAAAAATAGAGTATATTTAGGACTAGCACATGCTGGTTATGGGACGAATAACATTTTATTTTGAACGTCCCTTGTTCATGCATTGTTTACTTTTTTGGACCTCAGTTGGCCGTATTTTGTAGGCCATGTTCTGATTGGTTTATAGACTCTTTGCCTTGTGATTTAACTTTCCCTGCTAAACATAGAAATCGCATATTCCTACTGTTAGAGCAGAGGTTAGAATCGTACTTAGTAATTAATGACCATTGCAAAGGAGAGTAGTGTTCTTAATGCATTGTTATATACATACTTAATAAATACGTGTATATTAGCAATGGCTTGAGACAAAAATACCTCTGACATACAGCTTAGGTGTATTGGAGGAGACAGCCTGGTTCTCTGGTTGTGTATTGTAGGCCTTACAATGGACACTCTTGCCATGGTCGTTGTTGGTGGGAGTGAAACTAAACCGTGTCCCCGTAGTTGTCTGTTTAACAGTACCAATGTACCAAACAATAGTGGCTGCTGGTCTACCGGTTCCTGTTTGACAAGTCAGTGTCTTCTCCACACCACTGTCCTCTTGTATCTCTTGACCACTGGTTGGAGTAGAGTCACCATCGTACAACGTTACACTGGACACTTGAACTGACAGAAAGTAAATGTAACGGAATTTGAATTACAACTTCTAATATACGCAATATATTTAGTCAGTGGCAAGTGGTCACTTGTGTCACAAAATGTCACGGGTAGAGCGTACTGGTCGTATATAGCTCTTGTTATCGGTTACACCCAAAATCTATTGTTCGAGTTGAAACAATTTCACAATATTCATGATCTATTCATGTAACACGTAAAAGCGTGCACATTTTAAGTGGCCGCCAGAGAGGCCGTGTCATAAGTTTAGTTTTGTGCTAATGCATGTAAACGTATAGGTATATTTTCCTTAAACGGCAAAATTGTATAAGGGGCCTCTCGTGTAGATTTAATACTGTAGATTTAGCCACGTTTGTCACGGACTGAACGGGGGAAATAATGATTTGGGCGTTATGTTTGCTATAAAACCCATTGTCTTCTAGCTCTCGCCGGGATCATCGATAGTACTTTGTTGGAATAGAGATTGGACGGCACAATTCATAGGCAACATGTGGTTAGTAATTTTATTAAACTTTTATCGTACATTTGTATTCAGTGGGCGGCGCCATCTTGTTTGGCGGTTACGACATCCGGTTAGCATTGATGTTTCTCAAACATAACTTTAGACTAGCATATGATTTTGAAGTTACTTTATTAGATGTAATTATTGTAATTGATCATTAACTGTAAAACAATATTAATTTGATAACAGTGGATAATAGGTGCATTAGTTAACGTTGGCGTATAACTCAGTGATTGTAATACACGATTGTTAACATTAGTTAACAATGAGATGAGTGACAAGAATAAATGTTCGACGCGTATGCATAGTTGTATAATGTGGTCATTAGTTGACATGCGTGAATGCATAACTCAGTGAGTGTAATATATGAGTAATTTGATCATGTTTATATTACATGTATTAGGGGCATTGATTAACAGCGACGCACATAGCGTATACATGGCGTTGTAGAATATGTATACATTGCTACCCATCATTAGTACAGCTTACATATATTTATTGAATAATGATTTGTTTGGGTAATGATAATTATGCAAGACTGTTATGTTTGTCAACCGACATCTAAAACGTATGTATAATTACAGCCTAAGCCATCCAGGATATAAGCCATCCAGGGTGGGAGTAAGCCATCTAGGTTTGGATATCCAGGAGTGCTTCCACGAATAACGTTTACAAGCGGTGGAGACGGTCCCCGTACCTGCGCAGCCAGGTTTTACTAACGACAACCCCCGGGACACAAGGTGGGCCCGTTACCAATCCTCACTGGAGGAATATCACTCACGATCTCAGTGGAGGTTAACTATCATTGCATCGCGTCATCAACCCTTACAGAAGGCATTTGATGACAATCATCCATTGAATTCGCGCATCATCATCTTCATGAGCTCTCGCGCATCACAGTTATCGCGCTAGATCAACATTGTTATAGCTTTAACAACACTTTAGTGTCTTAGATATTCAGTATTTATACCAATACTAAGAACGTCTTAAACGTTCAGGAGAACATTCTTTTCATAGTTCATTTGTGTATTCGCTTGTTTCTTTTAGATAATTGTATATATATCAAACATATTTTAAAAGTTGCATTAAACTTATGTAAATGCATTCACCGTCATTGATTCTTTCCTGAGTTAGCCCAACCACTAAGGTCATCCTGTGACAACTGGTGTCAGAAGTGGGATTTTGGGCGACTACGGAGGGAAAGAATCAATAAGTGATCTCTATTATGATATACTAAATCTCTACTTATTATTTTAGAAGTGTGTACCACCCTCTGATCCATCAAGGCGACTGTCGACGATCACGGCCACAGCTTGGAAGTCAAGACACGACAAGGGTAGGGTGAGTCCAAACTGTTGTTTTGTCCGTTCTTTCCTTGGCGCGAGGTCGCAGTGGTCTACACGAGTGGGTCTGAGGCACTTTTGCTCAATAATTTGGGTGTTTGTTTTTACCTCCCTTGATATACACATAGTATCCAATTAGGTTGGCGAACAAGACGTTCTACTCATGTTGTGACACTCGAGTATACTTATATTGAGGGGAGAAGTAAATATACATGTACATGTTATACGCATTTCTATGATTGATTAAGCTTTATGTCCAATATCAAATTAAGATATTTTATGTAGTGTATATGTTTTGTGGAAGCTAGATACTATCTATACATAACCGTTAGTAGTTAGCGCTAGTACACATGTGTATGTAACTTGTCCTATGATGATGCCCAGGTATTTACTGAGGACACAGTGACTTACCATTAGTAGTTAGGTGAGTAGAATTATTAGTGACGTGTGTATTGTTATTATTGTAGTTAGTAGTCCACAATGTCCATAGACATGACGTCCATAAAGGATCTTACGGAAATGGGTAAGGAGTTAGGGTATGCTGGAGAGGAGCTTAGAACCTTTGTTAAAGACGAACAGGCTAGGGAAAGGGAATTTAGACTTAAGGAAAGAGAATTAGCAAAGCGGGAAAGGGATGAAGAGAAAGATAGGCTAGAATTCGAAAATAGGTTAGCTAAAGAGAAGCTAGAATTAGAAAGTAGATTAGCTAAAGAGAAGTTAGATGCTGATAAAGAGAAGCTAGAATTAGAAAGTAGATTAGCTAAAGAGAAGTTAGATGCTGATAAAGAGAAGCTAGATGCTGATAAAGAGAAGTTAGAATTAGAAGGTAGATTAGCTACAGAGAGGTTAGAATTAGAAGGTAGGTTAGCTAAAGAGAAGCGAGATGAAGAAAGTAGACTAGTAAGGGAGAAGCAAGAGTTAGAACATGAGAGGTTCGAAACAGATGGTAGACTAGCTAAGGCTAATATGATGATGGAGAGGGAGCAAAAAGAGTTTGATCATAAGTTAGCTTTAGAGTTGGAAGCAGCTAAGACACATAGTAAGGACAGTGGAACTGTAGGGAAAGATAGTTATTCTGGGAAGTTAAAAGGTTCGAAGTTACCATACTTTGATGCTGACAAAGATAACATGGACAGTTACTTGTTACGGTTCGAACGTTATGCTGAGTTACAGAAATGGACCAAAGATAAGTGGGCAGTTCATTTAAGTGCGTTATTGAGAGGCAAGGCCTTAGATGTATTTTCTAGATTACCTAGTTTAGATGCTCTTGACTATGACAAGTTAAAGGATGCTCTTTTAAAGAGATTTGAGTTAACTGAAGAATGTTTTAGAAAGCGGTTTAGAGCTTGTCTGCCTGAGAAAGGCGAGTCATTTATTCAGTTTGTTAGTAGGTCTAGAAATTACTTAGATAGGTGGTTAGAGTTAGGGAAGGTAGCGCAGACTTATCCGGGCCTCATATATTTCTTAATGCGGGACCAGCTATTCAATGTTTGTAGTAGAGATCTGTTCTTATTTCTGAAAGAAAGAAAACTAACTAGTGTAGATGAAATGGCAACTCAAGCATATCAGTTTGCCGAGGCTAGAGGTGGAGCTCATAATGTAGTGTCGAAAGACAGAACTTTTAGAGATAGGCAAGGGGACGATCATAAACAGAAAGGCCAGAGTGGAAACTATAGAGGTGGAGGTAGTTCGATGGGTGCTCGAGGAGGTAGCAATAGTGGTAACATAGGTAGACCTTTTATTTGTTGTCGTCACTGTAATGGGAATCATGCTTCACATGAGTGTAGGAAAGCGGTGAAAGTGTCCGCTGTCGTAGACAATTTTAGTGACAATAGTAGAATGGACAACAATGTAGGTAGTCCGAACCAAGGTTTTAACAACCCATGGAATTTCGGTATAGGTAGAGGTGGTCAAAACTGAGGTAGAGGTAGAGGCAGAGGTAGTAATAGTCCGGATATTAAAACCGAGAGTAGTAGCTGTTGTGTTAAAGCGGATGGTGTAATGGTGAAGATCGGAACATGTCTCTTTCCGTATGCAAATCTTCCAACGGCAGATGGTAGAGTGAACGGCACGGACGTAATTGTAATGAGGGATACAGGTTGTACAGGTGTGGTAGTTAGGCGTAGTTTAGTTACGGATGACCAGTTGGTAGGTAAACAGTCACCGTGTATGTTGTTAAATAAGTCGGTAGAGCACGTGCCAATAGCGAGAATAGATGTAGATACACCTTTCTTTAAAGGGACTACAGAGGCACTATGTATGGATGACCCGATGTATGATTTAACGATAGGGAACATAGATGGTTCAGCACTTCCGGTAATGTCCGATTTTAGAAGTAGCATAAGTAATGCCGTAGATACTAGAGCGCAGGTTCAGAAGCAAGCTCAGGCTTATAGAAAATTAAAGGTTCCTGCAGCCGTAGGAGACATATCTAAAGCGGAGTTTATAGAAGCACAAACTCAAGACGAGTCATTAGGTCCTTGTAAAGTGAAGGCCAATGATGGTGTAGTGAAGAAGTGTAAAGGGTCCGGTAGTTGTAAGTTTGTACATAAGAATAGGTTATTGTACAGAGAATTTGAAGATAGTGGTAGTAGACAGTTTCACCAATTAGTGGTACCTACCCAGTATAGAACGACAGTGCTTAAGGTAGCTCATGAGTCGATTATGGGAGGTCATTTAGGCGTAAAGAAAACGTCAGATAGAGTATTGGCAGAATTTTATTGGCCAGGCGTTAGTGGAGATGTAACTAGGTATTGTAGGTCCTGCGATGTATGCCAAAGGACAGTACCAAAAGGTCGAGTGACCAAAGTACATTTAGGTCAGATGCCACTGATAGATACACCATTTAAGCGGGTAGCCGTAGACATAGTTGGACCAATTTTTCCAGTGTCGGATAGAAAAAATAGGTACATTTTAACCATGGTAGACTATGCAACTAGGTATCCGGAGGCAGTAGCATTGTCCTCAATTGAAACTGAGAGAGTAGCTGAGGCATTAGTTGATATGTTCAGTAGGCTAGGTGTACCAGAGGAAATGCTGACTGATTGTGGGTCACAGTTTACGTCAGAACTTATGGCTGAAGTAAGCAGGTTATTGTCTTTGCGTCAAATCATGACAACACCATATCACCCTATGTGTAACGGGTTAGTCGAACGATTTAACGGGACGTTAAAGCAAATGTTACGGCGTATGTGTACCGAGAGACCTAAAGATTGGGACAAGTATCTCAATGCTTTATTGTTTGCATTTAGAGAGGTTCCACAAGAGAGTTTAGGATTTTCTCCGTTTGAGTTATTGTACGGTAGGTCAGTTAGAGGTCCCATGAGGATTCTTAGAGAGATGTGGGCAGGTGAAGTAGATAGTGATGAGGTTAAGACTACATATCAGTATGTTTTAGATCTGAAGGAGAAACTAGAGGAGACTTGTAAGATAGCTCAAAGTCAGTTAGTTAAGGCAAGTACCAAGTATAAACGGTACTATGACCAGAAAGCTAGAGCTAGGAAGTTTAAGATAGATGACCAGGTGTTACTGTTACTCCCGACCGACAATAACAAGTTGTTATTACAATGGAAAGGTCCGTTTTACGTTAGAGGGATAGTGAACACTATGGATTACCGTATCGAGATAAACGGAAAGTTAAAGACCTTTCATGCGAATATGCTGAAAGAGTATATCAGTAGAACCGATAATGTGCAACAAGGGGTGTTAACCGTAGTTAATGTTGCAGTTATTGAGGATAGTGAGGAAGACAGTAGTGAGGACACTAGTCCCATGTATTTTCCCACTAGTGTATGTAGGGAGAGAGCAGCCGATGTAGACATATCGGGCATGCTTAGTGTAGAGCAGCAACGAGAGATGAATAGTTTACTCTCGGAGTTCAGTGATGTCTTGTCCGAAAACCCGGGGCAGACAGATGGAGTGCAACATGATATTGTACTCACATCAGGGGAACCAATTAGAATTAAGGGGTATCCCATTCCATTTCACTCCCGATCAATTGTTGATGAGGAGGTGAAAGACATGTTGAAATTGGGTGTCATCGAACCTTCAAACGCCCCATTTTCATCCCCAGTCGTACTTATTAAGAAGAAAGATGGGTCAATTCGATTCTGCATCGATTTTAGGCAGCTCAATAAACGTACCATCTTTGATGCAGAGCCAATGCCTAATATTGAGGAGGTATTCTCTAAACTTGCGGGATATTCGTATTTTTCCAAGTTAGACCTCAGTAAAGGTTATTGGCAAGTCCCACTTTCAGACCGAGCTAAAGAGATGACCTCCTTCGAAACTTCGCAAGGACTTTTTAAGTTCAAGGTCATGCCCTTTGGTCTCGTAAACGCCCCAGCAACATTCTGTAGGTTAATGAGGAAAGTCCTGAAGGATTTGTCCAACACAGACAGTTTTGTAGATGACATCCTGGTGTTTACAACAACATTTGAAGACCATATTAAGGCTCTACGTAATCTGTTGGAACGGCTACGCCGGTTTAAACTGACTGCAAAACCTAGCAAGTGTCACATAGGTTACGCAGATATAGAGTGTCTGGGTCATGTTGTCGGGAGGGACCAGAAATTGAAACCCAACCCCGACAAGGTTAAGGCAATTCAGGAAGCACCAAGACCCGAGACAAAGAAACAAGTTAGGTCATTTTTAGGGTTGGCGGGTTTTTACAGGAAGTTTATTCAAAACTTTTCGGCTATAGCTGCACCTTTGTCAGACTTGACAAAGAAAGGTCAACCCAATAGGATAACTTGGGGGGAAAGCCAGGAGCGAGCTTTTGTCTCTTTAAAGGGGAGTCTGGTCAAAACCCCAATACTAAAATTACCTGAACTTGACCAGGAGTTTATCCTCAGAACGGATGCCTCCGATATCGGGGTGGGTGCAGTCCTACTGCAAGAGCAAGATGGGTGTAGTCTCCCCGTGGCTTACGCAAGTCGGAAACTATTACCCCGGGAATGTAACTACTCTGTTATCGAAAGGGAGTGTCTTGCAGTAGTGTGGGGTGTCAGTAAATTCCACTGATATGTTTTTGGTAAGGAATTTGTCTTGGAGACTGACCACCAACCGTTAGCTTATATGAATAAAGCAAAGGTAGCTAACAGTAGGTTAATGAGGTGGGCACTGACTCTGCAGCCTTACCGGATGAAAATTAAAGCGATCCGAGGAAAGGACAATATTGGGGCAGACTATTTAAGTCGCCGCACATAATGACCGGTTTAATACAATAGTGTATTGCAGTGTATTGTACAATAGTAGTATATGTTACGACAGGGTAGCGTACAATTGTAGAATAGTGTTGAAATTGTAATTACATATTATAGTTAGGTTATAACTGCAGTGGTAATAGTTAACATACTCAAGCGATTGAGCGATCAGCTTGTATGTTTTGTCGCTCGTTTGCTCAGAAGAATTAATAGTTTCTTAACGTGTAAATATTAATTATCATTTTGTTGAATTTTAAAAGTGTAGCACTTTCTTTAAGTGGGGAGATGTTGTCACAAAATGTCACGGGTAGAGCGTACTGGTCGTATATAGCTCTTGTTATCGGTTACACCCAAAATCTATTGTTCGAGTTGAAATAATTTCACAATATTCATGATCTATGCATGTAACACGTAAAAGCGTGCACATTTTAAGTGGCCGCCAGAGAGGCCGTGTCATAAGTTTAGTTTTGTGCTGATGCATGTAAACGTATAGGTATATTTTCCTTAAACGGCAAAATTGTATAAGGGACCTCTCGTGTAGATTCAATACTGTAGATTTAGCCACGTTTGTCACGGACTGAACGGGGGAAATAATGCTTTGGGCGTAATGTTTGCTATAAAACCCATTGTCTTCTAGCTCTCGCCGGGATCATCGATAGTACTTTGTTGGAACAGAGATTGGACGGCAAAATTCATAGGCAACATGTGGTTAGTAATTTTATTAAACTTTTATCGTACATTTGTATTCAGTGGGCGGCGCCATCTTGTTTGGCGGTTACGACATCCGGTTAGCATTGATGTTTCTCAAACATAACTTTAGACTAGCATATGATTTTGAAGTAACTTTATTAGATGTAATTATTGTAATTGATCATTACCTGTAAAACAATATTAATTTGATAACAGTGGATAATAGGTGCATTAGTTAACGTTGGCGTACATATATAACTCAGTGATTGTAATGCAAGATTGTTAACATTAGTTAACAATGAGATGAGTGACAAGAATAAATGTTCGACGCGTATGCATAGTTGTATAATGTGGTCATTAGTTGACATGCGTGCATGCATAACTCAGTGAGTGTAATATATGAGTAATTTGATCATGTTTATATTACATGTATTAGGGGCATTGATTAACAGCGACGCACATAGCGTATACATGGCGTTTTAGAATATGTATACATTGTTACTCATCATTAGTACAGCTTACATATATTTATTGAATAATGATTTGTTTGGGTAATGATAATTATGCAAGACTGTTATGTTTGTCAACCGACATCTAAAACGTATGTATAATTACAGCCTAAGCCATCCAGGATATAAGCCATCCAGGGTTGGAGTAAGCCATCTAGGTTTGGATATCCAGGAGTGGAGCTAAGCTTCCACGAATAACGTTTACAAGCGGTGGAGACGGTCCCCGTACCTGCGCAGCCAGGTTTTACTAACGACAACCCCCGGGACACAAGGTGGGCCCGTTACCAATCCTCACTGGAGGAATATCACTCACGATCTCAGTGGAGGTTAACTATCATTGCATCGCGTCATCAACCCTTACAGAAGGCATTTGATGACAATCATCCATTGAATTCGCGCATCATCATCTTCATGAGCTCTCGCGTATCACAGTTATCGCGCTAGATCAACATTGTTATAGCTTTAACAACACTTTAGTGTCTTAGACATTCAGTATTTATAACAATACTAAGAACGTCTTAAACGTTCAGGAGAACATTCTTTTCATAGTTCATTTGTGTATTCGCTTGTTTTTTTTAGATAATTGTATATATATTAAACATATTTTAAAAGTTGCATTAAACTTATGTAAATGCATTCACCGTCATTGATTCTTTCCTGGGTTAGCCCAACCACTAAGGTCATCCTGTGACAACTTGGACATGTGGCTCATAGGTGAGGTTCATTCAAATGATACTTCATTGAATTGTAATGAAAATGTATTGATTCATATCACTTGCCACTTGATGTTGTGGCTATTGTTATACTTTACAATTTCAGTTCTTGCCACTACACATGTTTAGATTAGCTTAAAACTAACCATAAGACACTGTCAGGTAAATTTCGATACCAGAATGCGCTTTAGGACTAGACTACGGTATTAATTAAAATGATTACATTTCTTTCAATTGTACTGCAAATTATGTACAATGTCAATCGTTATGAGTTATTTTATTAGATTCTAATATTTTGTTTTTAGATTTTATCAAATCGGCAGATGTTAAAATACAAGATTACGGATGGGTATTCTAGCGTTGCAATTCCCATTTTGCACTATATAATAATTTCAAAAGCATGGGCATAAGAAAGAAAGCACTTTTATGTTTGTAAATTCGTGTTTATTAAATGTTATGTTTTGTTTATTTCTATGTTTTAATTTGTTGTTTGCATTTGCTTGTTTTGGTAATATGTTTTCCTTGTCTGTGTACCCTGGCTGAAGGCTTGAAAATCAGTCAAAAGCGTTTGCAAGCAGTTTTTATCACTATGCGGTTAAACATGTTCTTATGATGGTCAAGAATACAATTATCGTAGTCCTCATGTTGTCCTGTGGGCGATTACGAACAATAAGGAGAAGTAGCAATTATACACCGTTACAATTTGATGTTGTTTTTAGAAAATAAGCGATAAGTGTTGGTATTGTACATTCCATTTACAACAACATATATGACATGCCGTTCACCATGTTAATTAAAGCTCCACTATACCTTATATGTAATGCTTCTATGAAGTTTTATGAATATCATAATACAATATCATGTAAGGTACCGGTAATACGGTCTCATATTTCGACGTGTGTTTACACAAAGATGACCGCTGGCAGACATCTTACATGCCCTATCAACACTAATACCATGTTGGACAAACTTCATGCCATGCATATTACTAGTACTTGAGAAAATTCCCCACATTAATATCTCGTACTATGATCCTCGTCAACAATCCGTCCATTCTTACATATAGTACACATATGCTAATCACCCTTGGTGACTTTCCTGTTCCATTTGCTAAGTATCTACATAAACAAGCTGAACATCACTTACTTTACGTTATCACATTATTACTGTCAATCAGATTAATAAACCTTTTTTAACCAATATATTCATATACCTGCAAATCTGATGTCAGGAGTTGCTCCAGTAAACGTCGGATTTGTCAGTGTAGGGAAGGTCATACCACATTGAAATGTCACAGTTCTGTCCACATTAGGACTACCAGGAAATACTGTATTGCGAGGAAGTGTCAGTGTTGACATATGTATCTTCTCTGGATCTGAACAGGCACCTATTTCAATACTGGACACTCCAGAAGTTGGATACGGCTGACGTTGTCCTGTACCCTGGAAATAAGAAATTAACAAATATTACATTGTAGTTATGTCAATGCTAATGTTGTTGTATTAAATTTTATTGACATCTATAGTATTAAATTTTATTGACATCTGTAGTATTAAATTGTATTGACATCTGTTGCTAATGAGGTACTATTGCATGCGCAATACCACACAATATACAACACATTACTGTGCGCAGGCGACGACTACTATATTCGTCTGATGGTTATAATGACTGTGACAGAGGTCACAACGTAAAGCAAAATATGAAACTGATTTAAACGTAACGTTTCAATAATATGTATGCTAAATGTCCATACATGAAAATTAACATTTCATATTAAATTAGTAGGACCCCCTCACCCCCCCCCCCCCTCTCCCACCCACCCCCCACCCCAACCACACACACACACACTCTTTTTTATCATGCTCATTTAAGGTCTTCATCATGACACCGTGTATGCAAACGTGAAAACGTGGCTCCATCGTAAATGGAGTGCCTACAATAGAATTTGCAGCAACTCTGCAATTTTGCAGGTTAGAAGGTTCTATGCCCATTCTCCAAAATTTTATCTTGATGTAAATGGAGGATGAGCCTGGCATGTTCATTCCTGTTAGCCGCCATGTTGGTGCGCCGTAAAAGCCAATTCAATTCAATTAACGCAAAATGCCGTGCATCTATTTTCTTGTACTGAAGTACTACAGTAAAGTAGCACAATAAAAAATAGATTGTTAATGTATTACCCATTTCGGAATGAGGCAGATAGCTAAAATAAGTTTCTTTCTTTAAATTGAGAGATTCGTTCAGTATTCGGTTTAATATGATTCTTTGATTTATTAACAATTGATAAATGATTATTTTCACTTCGGAATTATAAATAATTAATCATTATAATGATAGCCACACTGAAATCTATAGTCTCAGCCAGCTAGATCGTATCGTGCGTTCAGAAGCGGGCCGGGTGACCGAGGCTATCTAATCTAGAACAAAATTCCAAAATGGCGACGCCCGTCTTAAAACCTGTATACCTCAATGCATTTTCTACGATATGGAGAAATGACTGTTTGCCACCAGTGTCAATAACTCATAATAATAGGTAATATGGGTTTTATATTATTTTGTAACAATAACACACACCCATTATGTCCACAAAGACGGAATTAAATTGTGTTGTACCTGGTTGTTATGCTATAATGATGGGTGGAGATACGGGAAATCGCTTTAAAATGTCACGGCATTTCAGATCAAATTCATTGAAGATTTCTTTTCTCAGTTTTTATTCTGTTTTGCATTTCATTTCTATTTATACTGAAAGGTTTTATGACACCATTTACAATGTATATTGTGATATTCCTTTTTTACTTTAATCGGTTTTATGATCAACAGAAATAAACTCAGAAAAAATATCTGTAAAAACAATAGGTATATTTCGCTTCTGTTTGGAGTTACCTCCCCTTCACGAACATTTCGGTCTATAGGTGCAGAGTTTCCCTATGTAGCCGGTAGCTTGTGATGTATCCTCCTACTGTGGTAAGCTGCTCGGCTACTTTTAGCAGCCCTCAATACAACAACAACAAAAAAGATTAAATAAACATAAAGTGTAAATGACACAATTTTGGTGTGGCTCACTCAATACTTGCAGAGTTATTTCCCTTGATCTTACTAAAAAAATGTGTGAGGTGTGAAGTATTTATCACCTTCAGAGATACATCTAGTTATAGGAATAATATAAAGCAACTTATTTGTGTATAGTATTAACTGTAGATTACATTGCACTAATAATATATTTACAATTATTGCTGAAGACGACAATAAACGAAAAATCAGCAAGAAAATATTTATATGAAAACAGGTTCCATTTCAACATGAACTGGATAATTAATTATTTCACTGCTTGATAACCATTTCACGAGTGCCATGTGTCTCTTTAAAACGTATTATGCAGAGCTACAAATAAGCAGCTTAATACCCAACTAAAATGTCAAAATACCCAATGGAAATGTCAAAATACCCAATTAAAACCAAAAGCATGGGCACCAATAAAGGATTCGAAATTGTCAAATAATAAAACAACCCACTGTAAATTAAGCAATGCATGAGTTGTTGATGGACCACCCAGTCACCTTGTTTAAAGCTTATTATAAAACAAGTTTATTTGATGACTTACATTTTGTGTAATGTTATATAATGTTAGTGGAATGACACCCCAAACCAATGTCACACAAAGTTATCGTTTTATTTTACCCAATTGAAATCATGAAATATCTATTTAAATATATACCAATGGGTACTGATCAAAATGCTCATCTGTAGCTCTGTTGTATGTTGTTATATCTCGCACACTATTTGATATACTGAATTACCTCCTTCATTTTAGTTCACAAAAACAGCGACTAGACATTGAAAATTGAGCATCTGCACCAATAAGGATTGCTTGCAGTTTACAATACATTCACATTTGATAATATTATCAATACTAAAACTGTTGGCAGGCTTCTTCACACATATGGTATAACTTTGTTTCAATACAAATATATAATGCAACGCATTCTGCTTCTTTCACGCCCCTTCAACATGACAAAGGATCTAGACAGTAAATCCTCTTCGACCAATCTACGCCGCTCAGTACTTTCAGTACTTTGATGTCTTCTCGGATCCATAATGTTCACCTGGTTTATTAGATTAGAACAATATTAGATTACGCGTAAGATTAATGCTCCAGATAGTGTTATGACAATATACGGTTGTGTTAAGGGCAATGAATTGGTTATGCACGTGTAATTTGCGCTCTAATCCAATATGGCGACATGGCGGTATACGTTGTATAACTGGATCTTTCGGTTATGGATTAACATGATTAACGCCACGAACTATTTCTATGAATGTTTACAGGTACATGTACATTAGTATCAATGAGGAGGTTATGCACAGTTAAATGTTTTAAGGTCTTATCAAATTTGACCTCCTGTAGACTATTTTCTTTTAATATATTAAATTCTGGATCCAATATAGCCACCTGGCGGACGTTTTCTTCTTTATCAAAGACTTTTTGACTTTTTTAGACATTTCTCAATAACTAACTGATGTAGTTTAATATAACATGACACACGCCTTGGGTATCCTAATACAAGTTGGCTGATATAAATCGTATACATGAAATATACTTTAATTATAATTTTCACCATGTTTTACCTTTGATTACGCATGTAAACATGGACAACGCCTAGCGGTGCATATACGCCCGTCGTATAATATTCATTGTCCGTATTAGACACTATTGGTAAATAATATTAACTCATGCAACGATGATGTATTTCAATAGTTTGAAGGTATTTCTACAAAGTTAAGTTTTAGTTTGACCATTTTTTCTAAAGGACATAACTACATAGTCCTTTAAGAGTTATGGTTATTTTGTGAGTTAAGAAGGGAATTTATTTTAAATGTCAAATCCTTAGCATTAATATCTAAGAAATAATAGGGAAACATATATACGATTTAGCGAGTTTTGAAAACAAACATCAGATGTATTTATTGGATTATGCTGAAAAAGTGTATACAGTTTCGTTGTTGTAGACCTAATAATTTAAAAGTTATTAGCCACAATCATTTCTAAAAGGCCAGGTTAATTTCCAGGTTAAACCTTTCTTTAAAGGGAATTAATTTAAAAATATATGATTCAGATAGACAGTATGGTCCTTTTTCAGACATCTCATTGGATTATGCTGAAGATGTGTACAATGATTTATTTTTTTAGAAATTCATTGTTGTAGAACTAATACTGAAAAATATTAGCCACAATCATTTACAAAGGGCAATGATCAGTTCCAGGTTAAAGTATTTTTTTAAAGGTGAAAAATTAAAAAAATATGAAGAGTTATGTTTTTTGTTTTAGATGTATTCGAAAGTTATTAGCCATAATCACTTGTCTGCTAAAGGTTAACGTACAGACGGACGGACGAAGGAACGGAAAACGTCTCATGATACGTCCAGTTTAAAGATAGGTGTATAATATAAACTGTGTATAACACGTCATGTTAAGTTTTGAAAGTGTACCACTGGATACGATACGCTGTTTCTCAATAAAACGAATCGAACAGCATTTGAATTTTTCAACAACAAAAACATGAAGTCATAATTAAAGAGATATTTATATTTTTACTTAAGGTACACTATATGAGACACACCAAATTGATTGTTGTTTCAAGTTAACTATGGCAGTTTTCATAATGCAAGTCGCTGAATATAGTATGTGATATTTTTTCTATGCAACATACGTTACTCATCATTTGTGTTGATTAAGACAGATTTTTTAAAATTCTAAGTGAAAAATACAAATTATTTTGGTTCTCTTATGTTGTATGACACCACCAATAGACCTATGTGAATATAGTTCAATGTAAATAAGAAACAATAACAATACCCATTTGTTGAACATGATTGTATCGTATTTAATTGAAACAATTTAGAACAAATTAATAATCATTAAACTAACTAGTTAATACAAATGAGAAAAAGAATAAAGATAAACATAAATACAAAGAATACGTTTTTTGTAAATATAAAAGCTTATTCATTATTAATCCATTTGCGATTTAATCAGCATATTATGTAACATATTTTACAATTTCATCTAAACTAAATAACAGAAGATCGACACAATCATATTTATACACTTTCATTTCTTGACAAAAGGAACAAAGAAAGTGTTCATATAAGCATATCTAAACATATATAACCCAACCCATTCCTCCCACCAAATAAACCAAGAGTACGAAGGAAATGAGCAATCTTATATAAGTATGTCCATGCTTATTTAACATTATTTAAACTTTAGAAATTAAACCAGCCTCTTTTAAAACACAGCACATAAGTATAGCAATTGGAATGCATGAATACCTATCTATATATTTATAAAATGCCATCAACTAAATGTATAAGCTCGAATAAATCAACAGTAACGTATGTTTCATTAATATCATTGTAACTGCATTCAGTGTAAGGTAACGTATGTTACATCACGTATGTTACAGGTTAGTTATGTTGATGCATTATTTTTAATCATCACAAAGAGGACACGTCAACTATTTTTGCCTATGATTAAGGTAGCAAGACAGGCTTTACAATTATTTTCTGAATAAGTTTGGACCATAGCAAGAGGGACGATCATGCATGTTACATCCTTAAAATGCCTTGACAATTTTTATCCTGTTACCCTATTTTATGAAAATGTTCAGCTGAGCTAACTTTAAGTTAAAATGATAATAGTGTACTTGGGTCACCATGAACATGTTCGGCAATGTGTATGTGTCATTAAAGCTATTGTATGTTCGGATACTCTGAAGTTATGGTAACGTATGTTTCATTCATTTTGACGACATCTTTGAAGACAGAATTGTCTTAACATACTCTTTTAAGACGTTTTACTTGAAGTTTAACATGACATTCCAACTATTCCAAAATGTATCATATTTATCTACACTATATGATTTGTACGAATTATCTATTTAATTTTTGTTATCAAATGTCAAATTTGTTAGTTGGCGACAGTACGTATGTTTCATTTTAAGGGGTTTGACTCATCATAACAAACAAACTTGATACTTTCTGAAACAAACTGTTAGTGCTCCGGCTTACTCAACATGCATGTACCTTCACTGCAATTGTACACTGAACGTGAGTGTTACTATTACTATCAACAAGTATAACTACGGCGACAACGATGCATGTTTTTACTAAAAAAACAGCGTATATTACATTCGTGGATCGGCATCTTACACAGACATATCAAACGTTTCATGTAAATGCCCTTCCATCGATGTCAATTCAAAGACAAAATGCCCCAGTTCTACATAAAAATTCAATACGTATCGCTCTTTTTCCAGCGATAGTTTCCTAGAGTGGGTTTGCTCAAGTAATTAATAAGGTGTTTGTTTCATGGCTTTTGGCCCAAGTATACTATCATTTAGATTTTTTGTAAATGATGGTGCACTTGAGTTAACAGCCGTGACGGACACATTTTACATTTGCTTGGGTTTGAAGCCCGCTCTGGAAAACTGACCCAGAACACCCCCTTTCTATACTACTTATCAATCCAGTTTATCATTTTAATAACATAATAGTTTTGCTCATACGGTTCAACTAAAAACATTTACAAATTATAAAGCAATGTCAGACGGAACCGGACAGTAGTCTTTATCATCGCGTCATATATCACGGAATTTACTTATACGTCATTATCTTGTCCATTATCTAGTATGTATCTTTTATCATCATAAGCTGACAAACCCTTTTTATCGATTTCGTAGCGTTTCAGCTTGTGTTTGTTAGATCTGATAACTTTCATCTTGTGATGAGCGTCCGTTGCTGTGAGTAAAATGTTTTTAAAATCATCGTGTGCATTTTGTTTTTTAACAACACACTTTTTAACACCATTGCACTATCCTCATTTTCTAACATATACGAATATAGTTTACTTCGTAGTCCAACAAATTCAACAATAGGTATGCCACACGTTTCATCTCTCATCTTGCCAATAACCTTTTATATCATCAAAATGAAATTTACTTTTTGGATCATAATCACAATTATCAAAAAGTTCTTTATCCTTCTAAAAATCTGCATAGATATCTTTTGTTTTTATTGCATAGCATAAGGAATCGGTATCAGTAAATAATAACTTAGCTTTTTCATCCTATTTGTTTTTAATGTAGTTGTAATGGAAATCACACATTAAATATTTTGACAAGTCTAAAATACACATACCAACATAACAAAGACGATTCAAAACTAGTATTTTTTATTCTGTTTATAGAAAATAAATTTGTATTAAATATTTTACAAGAAATGAATGAAGGTCTTGCTGCATATTTTAAGAGAACCTCACGTCGTGAGTTAATTCAACATTAATTCTTTTTCTCAAATTTTCCATAGTTTTACCAAAAACTGAATTGTTCATCAGTTTGAAGAAATCCTTTTCAATAGCATTTTACCAGTTGTTCTCTCGGTAGTATTAAAGTCTATGTATGTCTTTAACCACTCTGATTCGTCAAACTGTAGTATTCGGCTCAAACTTATCAACCCACTTGAATTTACCAGTAGGTAACGGTTGGCACATGACCCACCCATACAAGTTATTAGCATCAAGATATATTATGTACATGCTTTCTTATTTCTTGTCGTAGTTTTTCATATATTTATTGTTAGCCTGTGAATATCTGTTTGCGATATAACTTGTGCCACCTCTTCATCTTTTTTCCACAAACAAATATTAATCAATATCAGTTATTAAATCAAGTTGGATACCAGTCATCTTAAGGCATGCATCCCAGGCTAAACCAGGACTACTGAAGTAATTACAAGTATCTAATTTATAATACTCAATACACATATTTCTAAAAGTTTTCAAAAACGTCTGCAAGCAGCAGCACATCAGTCTTAAGATACAGATCATGATATTCTCATGATATTATTTTTATTCTTAAAGGTTTTCCATATTTTGTTAGCGTGTCCATACTCTGCATCTAAAATATGCTTACATGTATCATTTAATTGTGAATAAAAGCTATCTTTGCCTGGTAATTTAACTTCTTTAAAACGTTTAAACTGTTCATGTAATCATAAGGATAAACACCTTTTCTTTTTATTAATTCTAGCTTGTCATCAGAGTATTCCTGAGAGGTATACTGAAACGAAGGGATGTTTTTCACTAAACTTTCTAATGACTGAGACATAAACTGGAAACTGTCAATAAACACCAAACTTTTTCCTAACATGAAAGCCATATACTTTTCCATGTTATTTGGTATGACATTTATTGTTTGTTGAAACTTTCCGATGTGTTGCATTATGAAGTGCGAATCATATCCTCTCAAGTTATGAAACACAACAGGTATTTTTTTAGTTAGTCTGAAATTAATATTACATATGTCATGAGCGCTTCCGCTGTACTTTCCAGATATATGACAATGGTCTCTAACTTTTCTAACGGAGTTTTCATATGCTACTGTACGACCTGGGTCATCTTTTTTAAGAGTTATTGAAAAACTATTACCACAAATATGACATGATTTACATTTTTCGAATTCTTTTTCTTCTGATGGTGACATTACCAAATCCTTTTTTAAATATTTGTTCATAGTTTTCTTGCACCACTTTTCTTCTTCTATCCTTTTTTCTAAAAACTTGTAAACAGCATTTGGTCCTCTATACGTTACAACTGGTTTTGAATATTGATCATCATAACAACAAACAACCTTATACCCATAACTACAATCAGTATGCTTTTGTTATGCTTCTGTATATGATATCTTAGGATTGTTTGATGCTGAAGAAATACAGCTTCAAAATCAGCATATATAACAAACGGAACCATTAGCTGCCTGTCGTAATTTGAAAACTTAACTTTTTCATTCTTGTTTGGTATCTCTACTGCTTGTTTTCCGTTAAGTGAAAGACATACAGGCTTATGTTTTTAGCGCCCTTTCTAATTTAAAGTACTGCAAGCATCTTCTGCACAACCGTATTTTTTCTTTATGTTTTGTTTGATTATACATTAACCTGTTAATTTTTTTATCCATACATATTGATTTTTTTCTTTGTCAGTGATCAAAAGCATATCACATGTTTTCTCTGCTTTATTTTTTGATATGTAAAAATGTATACTTGATTATTTTCATATCCAAATATGTTAAAACAAATGTTGTTTTGTTTTTCTACTTTTAGGATTTGTTGAATTGCAACAGGAAATGTTATTCCCTTGTAATCAAGAATACCAATATGATTTTTATACTTTATTATTCTTTGAGGTTTATTGTTGGTAGGGAATTTATAAGCCAAATGGCACCATCTAAGGCACTCGTTATCTTTTTCATTTTTTTATATTTATTAAACCTTTTTAGGATAAGCAAGTTATTTTGGTAATGCTAAATACGAGCTACCTCGCAAAGGCTTATACTTTATTCGATTTATGTAGTGTGCGTCTAGTGTCTCATTTTGCCAACCACTTTCCATCTGAATCCAAGTTCCAACTCTATTTACAATTTCCTCACATACTTTATCCAACGTCTCGGCTATTTCATTTTCGAATAATATTGTTGCCGCTCTTGAACTAAAGTAAGCTGTAGCATATATATTATATTATTATATATTATTTTTATTTAACCGGCATAAACAACAATATCAAATCCTTTGTCTAACAAAATGCTGTAGTAAGGAATAAAAGAATCATGAGTTACAAAACGACGAGTTGTTGATGAAATTTGTTTGTTTTTTACAAAAAGCATGCAACCTGTTTATATCTGGGTTTGTTTATTTTCCATGTTAATTTTAGTTGTTGTGCCATGGTTATAATTCTTTCAGTCAGATCTTGAAAGCTTGTAAATACTATTAACTCTTTGTCAAGTTTAGTCATATTTTTTTTTTAAATCGACTATTCGAGCACACACCATTTGATCTTTCTTAAAGTTTTTGATTTCCTTTTCTACTTGTTTCATTATAATATTACATAAGATAATATTTCTGCAAGTCTAGTATATTTAAATATTTAATGCTATGTTATAATATAATGAATTGCAAATATTGTAAAAGAGTTTTAGATATTATTGATCCTCCTGGAGTTGTTCAGATTTTATCTTATTTTGCATAACTAATAAAAAGGAGCACTGTCAATATTGTGTTGGAACCAAACTGTGTTACAAATGTACTTATGCATGTGTGAATTGTAACGATACTTGTGAAGTTTTCGATAATGAACGTATCTGTTTTAATTGTGGCGCTCACAATGGTTATAATCTCATTACAGGTTACAATTACAATCGAAAGAAAACTATTTACCACAGAAAGTACCATTTGGATAAATACTTGGTAGCATATGATTGTCTTCTACAAATAGACAAATATTTGAAGATTTGTTTTACAAAATTACAAAGGTTTTGGTTAAAATAGAAGGTCGAAAAAATTTAAATCAAATTTGAATACATTTTTCAGAAAATATTTAAAATATTAAAAATAAAAAAAGAAACAAAACCGATTAAAACAAAATCTACTAGGATATGGAAACAAGTCGAAAAAGAATTACGACTGGATGCCATGACGGTTTAACTTATTTTTTTTCATATACATTTCAGGAGGTTCTGTGAAATTATCATTTTTTGAATCTCTAATATTTTATTAAAGGTAATCCTAATTATCTCTTCATCAGTTTCTAGTCCTATTGTTTTATGGACATATGATAGAAGTTGTTTATAACTCCTATGATGTGTTTTTAACGAAGTCTTTTTTTCTGCTATTTTTGTTTTACTTACTAAAACAGCAACTATTCGAGGAACTGCACCAACTACAGCCACGAAAACAGGAATTGCTAGAACTAATGCTAGAACAGTACCACAACCAATTATTCCACTGGTAATCTGTAATTTTGTGTTTATATTACCGCAAAATTTATAACTGCGTCTGTATGCAGCTACAAGTCGCGTCAAGTGATCAATTAATTCTTCTTTGGTTTTCATCTACAATTATAGTTAGATAATTATTTAATCAAAATATTTAGAAAATAATTGCTCCTGTTCTTTGGATGATATTTTACCTATTTTTAATAATTCATCAATTATGCTAATACCTTTATTTATTAACTGAGGACTATTATTTCCTGATTTGATACTTCCACATACTAACTCCAGATCATTAACCAAATCACCAGGAATGTTGTAATATTCAACATCAACACAACCTCCTAAAATCTTCTTAAACTTTGAAGAACCTTTATGAATTGGTAAACCAGATAATTCCATGAGTTGCTTGAAAGCATTCTGAGACAGTCCCGAATACGTTTTATTATTATTGTAACGCTTTGTTATCAAGTCTATAAAATCATTAGTCGCTTTTTTAGCCAGAGGCTTAGTTGCTTTTTTATTTTTTCTTATAAGTTTGAGATTTACATACGCTTTTAAATAAATACTGATAAAGGAAAGCCTCTGAATGTATTTTAGCCAACTTGTTTTCCATGCGTGTTACTGCAGTATGAGATTCAGCTTTTTTTTTAACATATTATTTAATCATTTCTTTTCTGCTTATTAATCTTAATACATATTTGGTTGTTCTTCTGTTTTTGATAGACTCCCTGGATATTTTAATTTTCGTCTCCTAGTAGGATCTAACTCTTTCTCTTTTATAGGTCCCGGAATATTTTGTTTAATTTGTTTTAATCCATAATATCTTACTTGATTAGTTTTGAAACATTCTTCTTCTGTTCCAAGTTGTTTGCCACGAGGGATTTGCTTTATTCCACAATACACTTTTGACATATATAATAATAGTTAGATAATATTAATATTATCCAAATATTATTATAATGGAAATTCCAAACTATGACATGAAGACAGAAAACGGTAATTTTAAACAGATATGGAACCTCATGCGAGACTGTTGTTTTAGAATGCTTATATGTGGTAATTCAGGTTCTGTCAAAACAAACACATTAGTTCATATGCTATTAAAATCTTTAGTTTACTATGACAAGATTTATTTGTTTGATAAAAACTTGGAGCAGTCCAAGTATCAGGTCTCTTCACAAAAACTTGAAAAATTAGCAAAAAAAATAAATCCCAGTTGAAGACATATTAGAATTTTCAAATGATGAAGTTATCCCTGTGGATAGAATCAGGTAATCAGAAGATAGCCATGTTTGATGATTATGTTTGTGAACGCAATTAAAATGATATTATTAATTATTTCATCCAGGGAAGACACAAAAATGGTTGTGTAATTTATTTAACTCAATCTTACTACAAAACAAAGACATGTATAATATAAGACATTCGTTTAAATTGTTCTCATTTCATCTTCTTCGCAACTCCAAGTATAAATGAAATAAACAAGCTATCTAGAAAACAAGACGTAAGCAAAGATCTTACAAACAAGCAACTGACAAACAGTATGACTTTCTGTATCTTGAACGTCCGAGGAAGTTAGTAAAGCGTAACTTCAACGGCGAAATTTAATCTAATCATATTATATATAATGGGGTTTTTTAACGATCTTGTCGAGGAAGTTACTACTGGCTGTGTCAATATTACAAGTTTTGGTATTGTGCTGTCTGAGTATGTAAAACAAAAAATTCTGGTTAATTATCTTCCTAAGGGTAACAACCAGGAAAATGTTTTAAACAGTGATCTCAACATGGATAATAATAAAATTACCAATGTAAGTAATCCAGAAAAAGCAGATGATGCAGCAACAAAGCAATTTACTGTAAGAAGAGTAGCAAAAATCATACGTGATTATATTATTGATAAAATTCCAGACATGATGGAAAATTTAATTGATGATAAACTAAGTCAAATACAAACAAAGTTACAAGCAAACCGCGAGAAAATGATTGAAATTCAAAATGGTTAAAAAGATGAAATAAAACTTAGGGTGATGCTTTAAAAGAGCTAGAAAAGAAAGAAGACTGGAAGAGAGTGATCTCTATAAAAAGTGTGGTGAAAAAATACAAATTGGTGTTGAAAGTATTAATAGGCGAATTAAAGAAATCAATGAACAAATGGTTGACAATAATGAACTAGAAATTGCTATTGCTGATGCTTCAAAACAAATGAGAACTGTTTTTGCTACCGAAATAACTCAAATTAAAATATCAAATGAACAGACAAACACTAATGTTGGCGATATCAGCAAAGAGCTTGAAGACATCAACAAGAAAATGGTTGACGGTAAGTCGCTGGAGACTGTTCTGAGCAAACTGGTTGACACTGATAAACTTGAGACTGCTATTGATGATGTTTCAAAGCAATTGAAAGCTGCCTAGGATGAAAGAAGCAAAGCTTTTGATGGCGAAATAGCTTCTCTTAATGAGCATAATCAAAAGTCTGATAGTCGGCACACAGCAGTTCTTGGTATAATTGATGAGTTAAGAGTAAAGGTAGACTATGCAAGTCGGATTATAATTTTTGAAGCTACAATAGACGGGATAAGTAATTTGTTTTAGTTCCTGCAGATAAAGCAGCTAATAATGTAATTATTGTTTGACGCCTACATTACGTCAATGTTTTATCTCTGGAACTCGGCAGCACCAATTCGTATACTCCAGTTAATTCTACTGAGGATGATGTTGTTTCCGCACATATAACTCGGTGCACTACTTTCAAGGCTGGTGTAAGCGATAAGCAAAATAAACTGCCTACCATGTACTGGATTCCTAAATTACATAAAAATCCATATAAGGCTCGCTTTATTTCTAATTCTAGTGCCTGCACGACAACAAACATCTCCAAACTTTTAACTTCTTGTCTTACTGCCGTTAAAGATCACGTTAAACTATATTGTGATAAAACTTATGAAAACTCTGGGATTAATTTATTTTGGTCTATAAAAAATTCAGGAGACGTTCTTGATAAAATTTTCAATAAAGGTCAAGTTTCATCATTAAGTACCTATGACTTTTCTCCACTATATACAACCTTACCACATCATCTTATTAAAGACAAGCTAATTTCTCTTATTCAAAAAACATTCGCTAGAGAAAATACTACATTTTTGGCATGTAATAATATTAAAGCGTTTTTCACTAACGGCAGTTTAGACAATTATACTATGTGGACTTGCTATGAAGTTTGTGAAGCACTCATCTTCCTATTAGATAATATTTTCGTCAGGTATGGTACCACCGTTTATAGACAAATTGTTGGTATCCCTATGGGTACGAACTGTGCACCACTTGTCGCAGATTTGTTTTTATTTTGCTATGAAAGGGATTTCATGTTGAGTCTTTCACCAGATAACCAGGCAGATATTATTGAAGCTTTTAATGACACCTCTCGGTATCTGGATGACATACTGAACATTGACAACCCTTTCTTTCCAACTATGGTTCATAATATTTATCCTAAAGAACTTCGGCTTAATAAAGAAAATATATTTGATAATAACGCTTCTTTTCTTGATTTAGATCTCTCGATTGAAAATGGTAAAATAATTAGCAAAATCTATGACAAGAGAGATGATTTTAATTTTGACATTGTTAATTATCCCCACTTGGATGGGGATGTTCCCCGAGCAACTTCTTATGGGGTGTATCTGTCTCAACTTATTCGTTTTTCTAGAGCTTGTACTCGAGTTGAGGACTTTAATATTCGTAATCTTTGTATAACTAAAAAATTACTCAATCAGGGTTACCGTTACCATAAACTTCGTAAAACCTTTGCAAACTTTTATTATCGTAACCCTGATCTTCTTTCCAAATATAAATGTAATTTAAGGACTCTTCTGCGACAAGGACTATCACAACCTGACTTCTATGGTGATGTGATTTATAAACTTCGTAAGATTCTTGGTCATGATCACTTTCATACTATCTTTGTTAAACTTGTTAAAAAGTTTATCAAAAGAGGTTATGACCCTATCATTTTGCAACGTACTGCATGCTTGGTGGTGGACCCTTTTACAGTTCGCCACTATGCTTTCCTCTTTAATTGTACGATGACCGGACAGGCTGTGTACCCTGTGATGACGCCTACCTAAAGCCCATTGGGACGGTGGCGTTTGATGTTTGTCCATGATCTTTCTTGTCGTGCCCTTAATGGTTTATTCTCTTACTGCTCTGGCTTCTGCAAATTTATATTTACACGAGCATATTTGTGTTTTACTTATATTGCCTATTGATGCTGCCTTGTTGGTTAGAGATTAGATCATGGCGGGGATTTTTTTATTTACACTGTCCTGTTTTAATGGGATGACAGTAGGGTAAGTGTGAGGTTTGGTGCACCCTAGAACCGGTTTAAACCCCCAGTGGCCTACTTTGCCACTGACCGTTCCAAGGCGGTAGCCCTATTGTCAACCTCTTTGTGTTTGTGATGTCGTTTGCATTTTTTATTACTTTTGTCTTTTCGTTTGTCTGTTTGCGTGTTTGTTTTTGTGTTTTGTGGTTGACTGTCGTCCTTGAATGCTGCATTCCATGTCCGATATTTTTATCCTTTTTCAATGGATATACATCGTACCTGACAAGAAAACCACTTGAAAGAACTATTCGTAAATATTTTCTCGAAGCGTTTACTCTTGCAACCAACGCATTTATAAATACTGAAGAATATTTGATCTTTGATACTAATGTAGAGTTCGTTATTAATAAATCCGGACGTTACATATTTGAAATAGACTTGACTTATATAGGAGACGACGCACTATATTTCCTTCTTGAAAATACAGACAGAAAATAGTCATTATATACAAAACAAGAAAATAAAAGAAACATTCGAACTAAATCTTACAAAAAACTACATGCTTGGGTTCCGTCCGCAAACAGTAGTTAAAACTGCTAAGGTTTTCAATTTTGAAAAATCAAGTTTTAAACTGTAATACAAAGGTGATTAATTTGTATCTACTAATATGTCTAATGGAACTTAAGTAGCTAAAGCTACTTAAGCATTTCATTTAATCTATCCTATATTATATGGAACAAAAAATTGTATTATCATCAGAAAAAGAGTCAATAATTAATAGCTCAAATACGCCGAGTAATTTTACAACTGTGTTTGACAGACCATTAATATTAGGCAAGAACAAACAATATGGCATTGGACTCGATAAGATTAATTCTATGACTTACTCGTGGTATAATATTAGTGAAGATTTTAATAACAAAGAGATAAGGTATCACAATGGAACAGATTGGAAAACTATTAATTTTGCAAATGGAAATTACGGTTATGCTGATATTGATAATTACATAAATGAAACATTGACTGTAAACGGTGATTTACCCGCTGACTCACCCGTCCCAATAAAAATTGAGTTTGATTTATCAAGTTTTAAATTTTATCCAACACAAGTTATATACGATTGAAACAGTTTATGACACTAGTACGGGAACCTACACCCAAGTTGATCGATTAACTGGAGCTGGTATATTTGATATGTTTTTAAAGGTTGGCTCAAAGATATTCAGTGAGTCTGTAAAAACAGCAGACAAGAAAGCATTAGAAACTGCTGGAAAACAATTCTTAGAAAGTGGTTCTAAAACACTGTGAGATGAAGTAGGACAAATGGCTGCTGATAAATTAGTTTCAGTTATTAAACCTAAACCAAAAGGTGAGATAATTTTAAAAGAACTTACAAAGGCTGATAACAAAACAGAAGTTGTAGCTGACACTGAAGAAGATGTAAATGCAAAGATTAACAGATTACTATCCGGAAGAGGAACCAAATACATTCATAGATGTTTCGAAGTGATAAATATAATAATATATATGAACATGTACCTATTCAGTTAGATACTCCTATAACACAACCAGGAAATGCTACCAGGCAATTGAAAAGTGGTTATCAGTTTACACTAAATGATAGAAGTTCTTACTTTGATTGGTATAATGCATATTTTGAAATCAGTTTTCAAGTAAACAAACTTGCTGATGGAGCCGCTTTCGCATACGCTGACATAATTGTTTAATTAACGATGCAGCTTCGCTGATTAATCAAATGCAAGTAAAGCAAAATGGAAAAATAGTTTACGACGGAAATAATCTTCACAGATGTGTTAATGTCAAAAGCTTGCTTGAAATTTCTGACGATTATGCAAAGACAACCGGAACAAACGTATACTTTTATTTAGACAATACGACTGCTGCAGAATCTCGAGATGATCAAGCTGGTTATAACCTAGGATTTACTGCTCGTCATGCTTTAATCATAACTAATCAAAAAGTTGACTCTATAATTCCATTAAATAAATATTCCTTCTTTGAAGGTTTGGAAACAAACATGCTTCCTCCTAGTCAGATTCAAATTAGCTTGCAACTGGCAGATGATAATGTGCTAATTTTCAAATCAAGTGGTCATGATGGTCGAGTAGTTATTAATAAATTAGTTTTGTGGATACCTATATTGATATTTAACTCAGATGGTTTAGCTTATGTTATGTCAAATCATATGACATCAACAAGATGGACTTATCTTCGTGAGATGATACAAGAAAGCGGAAGTTTTCAATTATTAAATCCGTATTTAAAATAATAGCTGGAGTTAAAAGCCCAAACCATGTTTTTTGTTTATCTGCAAAGGTCAGACAAGAGTTCTTCTCAAACACAAAATCTTCATCTTTTGGATACGTTTCAGGTACTAGGCAGGGACCCAACTTGTCGTATCGTGCAAAAAACACGTTTGGTTTACCCGGAAAGATATACTCGTGATTGTTTTGCATATCATTAGCAGAAACTGTGCTATATACGAAACCACTGTATGGATTAATGATATTCTTTGTATTTCGTAACACCAATGCATTTTCTACGGAAGCCCGTAAGTGATAAGAAAATATTGATATTCAAAGAAAAAATGTGTTCATATTTGAGCGATTGGATTTTGTTTTGTACATAAATAAGACATGAGCATGCCTGATTATATTCTGTTTATGCAGAATGCAATTTTCAACGTTGTTTTTTTAAATTATAAGCGATTTAAGGATAAGCGATGGCGGGCAGATGGGTGGAGAGCTTCTAAAAAACTTGGAGATGAAGTAGGAAAAATGGCTGCTGATAAATTAGTTTCAGTTAAACCTATAGAGATAAAGAGAGGAAGAAGACCTTTTACTATATACATATACTATAACTATATGCTCTCTTGCCTTCTAAACTATATATCGTAATAAATGCCTGTGATAGAAGTCATCATAGGGTTCACAAACTGTCGGGTCATCGCAATATTAATTGTAAAGCATTGTGGCTAACTGTAAATGAGTCAACATCTAAGCATGCAGTGCGTTGCAGAATGATAGGGTCATAAACTATTTTGTTATGTTTGTTAACAAATTTAACAACGATTGTATTAATGTGATAATGACCAATGATCTTAAAAAGTCTGTACATAGTCACCATAGTATTCACGTTGTGACAGACCTTGTATCTGAAGAGTTCTGACAATACTTTTAAAAGTAAATCAGGGTTATGATAATAAACCTTTGCAAAGGTTTGTCCGGATATAAAACTCAATGAAGCACTATCAAAGCTGGAGTAGATGAAAAGCAAAGCAAACTTCCAACTTTGTACTGGATTCCTAATTTACAAAAAAAAGCCTAATAAAGGACACTTTCTTCCATTTTGCTAGTGTCTGCACCACTATAAACATCTCCAAAGGTGTACTGCCGTTGTAGATCACGTAACACAATAATGTGGATTAATATATTTCGGTCATTATTACTTTCTTGAAAAAGAATGCAATAAGCATCACACAAACGTTTTCAAAGACAAGCTTATTGCGCTTATTCAATATTTATTTTAGTGACTAAACGCTAATGTTTGCTCAGCATTATACTGCGGTAGAATAAAATGTATTCTTTTGCATATCACTCCGCCGTTAAAATAATCAAAATGGACTCCACCATTGCGTTTTCCATAGGTTACAGTATAGCGTTTGGTCTTACCATCACTTTCTAAAATTTCATAGCTCTAAACAGTCTACCTTAAATTAAAATACTAACCTAAATTCATCAGAAATGATCAAAGTAAGCAGAGTTTCGTTCGATTGTTTACCACTCAGCACCACCCCATTGCATTAGTGATGTGAGGTCGCGGAGTTGATTTCTGATAACCTGATAACCATTTTGATATTTTAGCTATGGTCATGTGACAAATTATGACGTAATCGCAGACTATTTTCTAAGAAGTCGACAGTCACATGGTGACCCTGGTAAAGATTGGTTAATGATCACTGTTAAAAGGCTTATCAAAGGAGGTTGTCACCTTATTATTTTGCATCGCACTGCATGTTTAGTAGTTGACCCATTTATAGATCCGCGTTGCTTTCCACTTGATTCTGCGATCGCCGGAAAGATTGCGGACCTATGATGGCGTCTATCTAAATCCTGAAAGGACGGTACCGTTTGATGTTTGTCTTCAAAATTTAAATCTCTATTTTCTCAGTTTCAATCGCGAGATGTAAATCGAGTAAAAAAGATATAGCAAAAATGAGAAATATTAACTTTTTTTGAGGTGAAGTTCTTTAGGAAAGAAAGTATATGTAGTAACCATAGAAGAAAAGAAAGGGTTGTAATTGTCCAATAAATCATCCATATACAAAGAGGTATAATAAAAGGCTTCGATTATATCTGCCTAAGCGTATCTGGTAAAAAGATATATAGGGTCCTATAGAAACCACAGCGTCCGAACGCAATGGCATCGTAGGTCCGCACTGTACTGCAAACAAGGAATTGAAACAACAATGAAAGAGACAAAAAACAACAGAAAGGGTGGTGAAGACAGGGTTACCGACTTGGAACGGTCAGTAGGCAATAAGGCCTACTGGTTAGCTTGAATCGATTTTATATGCGCACAATCCTCGCTATTATCCTGTCTTCAGCGCCCAAAAAGACAAGACAGTGTAAACAAAACTATATCCCATCAAAAGGAAATCTCTAACAATAAAGTCCACATCCAGAGAAACTAACTAAAGATATGCATACAAAATAATAAACATCTCAGGATGTATCCTGAATTGTACTGAACAACCCTAGTAGCTGCAGCAATAAAGAAAACCAATCTAGGGTACGACCAGAAAACCCAAGGGACGACAGCTCATGCACCCACCTCCCTTAGTTGGGGTTTCAGTAGGTACAATCATAGAGTCCCAAGAGGTAGTCCAGTCATCTCACAAGTGAAAAGTGAAGCGTAATGACTGACTGTAGAGGGGTCAATCACTAAACATGCAGTGCGCTGTAAAACCAAAGGGCTAAATAAGAAACCTCTAGCATAACAAAACAAAAACAAATCTGCAACAAGATGTGCAAATTTCATTCTCATTTGGAATTCCAACAATTTGTCTATAAACAGTGTCGTACCTAACCAGTTCCATATGTGTAAAAATATTATCTATTTTTTTTTTTTTTTTTTTTGAAAATATTTTATTTTTCAATTTACTATATTAAAAATATTATCTTATATGAAAATAAATGCTTCGAAGATAACAAAATGACAAGTCCACATGGTGTAATTGTCCAAAAACATTCAGCTAAATATTAGTGAGAATCAGAACTCGTTTACTGAAGTTGCTGTGTCCTCAGTCGGAAATTTAAATATTTGCAAACATCAAAGGCGATAACTTTGTAAACCACTCCTCAACTGTTCTCATTGTCAAACAAAACCGAGACCTTAATAATATTACCCAAAAAAGCATAGCAAATCAAATGCTATGTATTACAATCATCGTGAAAACAATCACGCTCCTTAGTCAGCGGACGATATCATCTTTGTTCAATTAGAATATTACACAGTAATTGATGATATTTCAAAGGAAGGTAGGAAACAATCAGACTATCGTATTTTTCGACAATTTAGAGCATTAACTTGATACTTGTCTAACCTGTCTGAAATCAATTTGATATAAAATTACACGCCAAACAGTGAAAATCGAAACCAATTTACTTAATGTATTATGTACGAAAGCTGAAATTTGCATTTTCGCAATAATCAAGGGCAATAACTCAGTTAGTCAGATGTCAATTCTGCTCATTGTCATCTTTTCAAAGTTCATATCCATATAAAGTCTCATACTAAATAATGTGAAGATCGGAATCCTTTTACTAAAGTAATGTGTGTACTCAAGCTCAATTGTGCCTATTATTTCAATAACCAAGGATAATAACTCTTTAAAGAAAGCAAGTGTCAGTTTTACTCAATATTGAACTTGTCAAAGGCCTTGTAGGTTTAAGGCTTAACACCATACAACATTTAGTGGAAATCGGAAACCGTTTACTACAGTTATTGTGAACACAAGAAATTCGCATTATACAGAACAAAATTCATAAAATGTTAAAATTAGTAAAGTGTTCAGCGATTTTCAAATAATGGCTTGGTACGGTTATCGTAGAAATCGTGATGCTGTTACGAAATGCAAAGCATGCCAGAAGTCCATAAAGTGGTTTCATATGTATAAAATCCTCATCTGTTATTATTTAATAAATCAGGAGTATATCGTTCCGGGTAAACGTTTTCGTTTTTTCCAGGCTTGGATCCCTGCCTATACATGATGCTAATACTAATTGCTATTTACAATCAGCTAGACTGGAAGTTGGAAACGGTGTATATTATCCAGAAACCTAATACAGTCATGATAATATTATAAGAAAATTCAGAGATGTTATTAATTATTCTTACAAACACAATTATAAAAACACTGGAACTTTACTAAACGTGAGTAATCTTAAAACTTCTTTTCGGAATGATATATTTGGATTGAGTTACAAGGGAAATGAAGTCAGTATTGATCCAAAACAACTAAGTTTGAGATATAAGCTAAATATACCCGCGGGGGTTTCCTTATAAAGTTTATGCTCTGGTTCTTTATGAAGAAGACGTAGTTATTGATACTGTCGGAAATTAATTGGTAATAGTTTAATCTAACTTATAATATATATGACTTGCGTAAAGTATTCGATAGATTTGACAGATGGCCAGAAACGAAGTCTGGCAAAAGCATATGAAAACAAAAGTGAATTAACGCTCAGGCTAAAGAATAATCAGCTGACTGGGGATTTTCCTTTGCTACTGACAGCTACACAGATTAACAATATTAACAAAGCTAAATCCAATATGGCTTAGACATAAATATATCAAAATCGCAAATGAGATCTCAGTCCAAGAATGGAGGCTTTTTAGGTGCATTGGCTGGTTTTTTACATAAAACAATATTACCAACAGTTTCTATACTCGTACCTAGTGATACAAAACAAGCACTACTTGACTCTAATGCGTATACACTACCACAAATAAAAAATAAAATAAAATCTGAAGGTTGTTGCCCTATTAAACTAACAAAGGAACAACAGCAAGACGGGGGATTTCTTGGACTTCTTGCATAATTAGGAATTCCATTGATCGGATCTCCTATTAGTGTTTTAACTGGAAAAGGTTTACAAGTAGGTAGAAAAGGAAAAGGACTAAGAGTTGATCGTGGGAAAGGTTTACAAGTAGACTCACAAATTAGACCATAGAAGTATCCCATTTTTAAAAAAATATTCAATTTTAAAAATGAACCTATCTCTAACTTAGATATAATGAAATGGGTCAAGCAGCTAGGTATACAAAAAATTAGGGGAGTGTTTAGCAAAAACAAATTACCGACAAAACAAAATAAACAAAAATCTGGTATTAATAATCTTGATGATCATACTGGACCTGGCACACACTGGACTTGTTACTATGATAATTATTACTTCGATCCGATTGATCTAAGTCCACCAAAAGAATTTTTTGAGTATAAATACAACACTATTCGGTATTAAGATGAAACAAGTGTCCTATGTGGATATTTCTGTCTATTCTTCATTAACAAGTTACAAGAAGGAAATAGTATGTATGATATTCTTTATAAAATATTAAAACCATAAAAACCAATAGAAAATGAAAACATTATAAAATCATATTTTGTAAACAAAGTTTGGGCTAATAGGCTAAACAAAGTTTAGTCTAATCATATTATATATGAGTTATGTATAAAACAAAATATGGTTATAAGTCCTACACCCAGATACCAAAATATATATAACATTCAAACTTTATTTACACATACATACCAAATGAAGGTCAATATATATGACACCGGCCTACTTTACGCACTTAGCTATTATATTTGATATTAAAGTTTTACATTAAATATCATTTTTATGTCCATAACTCAGATACCACAAGCTGTACAGCTTTTAAACTTATACACACTTACATCTGTACGCCAGCAGTATATTTCTACAAAAACAAAGTCAATGAGAATGGCCTTGTCCATATTTGCGTAATTTAGCTGAGTTCTCTCACAATAACAGCCATACAGCTTTAAACGTTTAAACAAACTAACATGACAACAATATGTTCCTTTTTTAAGAAGGTCATTCAGAATGTCTTTAACATACTTTATTGATTTGTGTATTTCACTGACATGGCTAAAGCGAAGAATCCGTATTCCATGTACACATCGTCTAATTTCGATGTGTTATTGTAGATGTATTCATTATTTCCTAATTCAGACAAAATGGTACAGACACATTGTCTTTCAAAAAACGACATATCAAAGGGTTAACTCCTCTTTAAGATACTGTTAGTGACATATGTTATAAGATAGAGCCACTGGCTGACCTTGACCTACTGAATTGACTTCCATAATTGATAATATAATATATTGAAACTCATTTCTAAGATACACATTTTAGGTCATTCCCTTCTTAATGGAAATGACGTATTATAATTTACTAAATACACAGACGGAACATGTACATTACTTGCAGTGTCTCATGCTTTGGTTGTACATTATAAGAATCTTGCATGGGTATCCGGTAAAGATCGGGAATTCCAACAGGAGGTATAATTGTTTTCATTGAAACCGAGGCTCTGCCGAGGTGAGCCTCAGTTTCGATTAAATCAATTATACCGAGGTTGGAATATCCCTATCGGAACCGGATGATTGATTACTTTTTTTGAATATCATTTATATTCTGCGCGTTGAGGTTTCCAACTGTTAACGTTATGCATGTTTATTTACACAATGGTGTCATTCAACTGTCATTGTTGACATTTGCGCGTGACTTATATCTTCTCCCATGTACAAGATCAGGCTTTTCGATCACCCGTGTAAAACGCGGCTTACCATACCCGGTATGTAATAAGTATGTTTACGGTAGGAGCTAAGGTATTAGGGTAAATACTATCCTTATTGTTTGTATGTAAAATGGGCAACGGTTTGCAATACGTCAGTTAAAAAACAGTCAAAGCTTAAATAACACTAGATTGCATATAGTTTGACCGGAGTTAGGCCGGCAGTATATTTCGTTCCTGCCACTGCATGCATTAAATTGTATTGGAAATGGAATCATATTGTCCAATCCAATGTCATAATTATTTTTATTTTATTCTTCACATTTCAATATTTTCAATGTAAACATATCCTTCAAGTATTGTGAAAAAAATGTTCAATCTCACTGTGTTTCATATTGCTTATTTCGTATCATTCGATAATCCGTTATCCACGTGGTATCAAACAAACACATGTCATAGCGCAGCTTACCTCTCTATAACACCAAGTAAATGTAGACACGGGGTATGTACAACTGGTTGTTACATATCATGTATGTTATGATGTTTTATTCAGCTTACCTCTATATAGTACCAGGTAAATGCAGATGCGGGGTAGGTACAACTGTTTTTTACATATCTTGTATGTTATGATGTTTTATTCAGCTTACCGCTATATAATACCAGGTAAATGTAGGTGCGGGGTAGGTACAACTGGTTGTTACATATCTTGTATGGTATGATGTTTTATTCAGCTTACCATTATATAGTACCAGGTAAGTGTAGGTGCGGGGTAGGTAAAACTGGTTGTTACACATCTTGTATGTTATTATGTTTTATTCAGCTTACCTCTATACAGTACCAGGTAAATGTAAGTGCGAGGTAGGTACAGCTGGTTGTTACACATTTCCTTTGTAATGATGTTTTATTCAGCTTACCTCTGTATAGTACCAGGTAAATGTAGGTGAGGGGTAGGTACAGCTGGTTGTTACACATTTCAGAAAGACTGCTGTGGTGCTTAAATCCTGATTTTGTTGTGGTGCATCCCTGTACTCTATACTCGTTGGACTTGCTGAAATAAACATTAAAGATGAGTATTGCTTCACACAATGCCACATTCATGTTTTATTACCAGTACATAATTCCATCAAATCAAAGCAAAGGTAAAACAATCAATATATTAACATGTACGGAAAACATGAATGCGTTGTTTGCGATGTGTAAGTATGTATGAACAACACATAGGCCGTGGGCTGATACCCAAATGTTGATATATTGGTACGCCTCAAGCTGGCAAATTCTAATATGCATTTTCGACAATGTCAATGTCTTGTGCTTCTTTTAAGCCAGGATAGTAATTTTAGTTCGGTAGCTTAAGTGTGTAAAACTATTGTTCTATAAAGAGAGGTAGTTTTTAAGAAATGTTCTAAGTTGATATAACAAGAGCTGTCAGAGGACAGCGCGGCTCGATTATTCGAATTTTCAGAGAACAAGAAAAGATACACCCGGCATACCATCAGAAAAATAAAGTGAAAACAAAAGGGCGAGCTGAATGTGTCAAGAAGGAAAACATTGAAATTTTCATTAAATCAAGGGCCACAATTTTTCTGGAATGACACTGAAATAATTACATAATAACGGTTTCCAAGGATACATAATGCAAATTGTATAAGTTGTATAAGAAAATATGTTAAAAGTATATGCAAATTCGTTTGACCTTTGACCCCGTTGTGTCATTGACCTTTCATCCAATGATCTTGAACTCAATAGATACGATCATAGTCCCATTTATAATAAGGTATGTAAGTTTGATAATGATTGGATAAAAAATCTTGAAGTTTTTTACATGTTAACAAATGCGGACTTAAACATTAACCTGATGCTAAGAGCCTATCAACACATAATGCAATTTGTGACCATGAACTTTGACCTATAGACCGCATAAGATCCTTCCTACAGTAGAGCTAAAAATATCAAATTATTTGTAAAATATGACCCAGGAGGTAAATCCACAAAGGTGGAGAGGAAGCCTAGGGTCTACGCTGGTTGGATGGTTGTATCCGTCTGTTAATGCACAGTAAATGTTTATATGATTATAGGGTAGGGATCTCAACGGTTTACAAGTTATGAGCCAAGGGCTATGTCACCAGGGGTGGGGAAGGAGTCAGGGGTCTATGCTGGTTGGATGGTTGTATCTGTCTGTTCATGCGCAGTAAATGTATATATTGTTATAGCGTAGGGATCTTAACGGTTTCCAAATTATGACCCAGAGGGCCCACCCAAACCCTCATGTTTCACTCTTGTGACCCCGTGGCGGGTCCAATTCTGACCACAGGGTCACCATTTGAGCAAACTTGGTAGAGGACTACTAGATGATGTTACATACAAAATATCTAAGCTGCAGCCCTTTTTGTTTCGGAGAAGAACATTTTGAAGTGTTTTGCCTACATGCTTCTATGTAAAAATGACGTTTATACCAATTCAGGGGTCATAATTTTGTCAAAATGAATGGAAGAGTTATGTGGATTGTTGGATAAGGTACAGAATTATATGTGAAACTTTAGTGTAAAATGTAAAATTGTAATGCAATAACAGTAGTTTTGACGTTGCAAATCTATTACACAAAAACTTTAAGTACATGACAATCAAAGGGCCATAACTTTGTCAAAATGAAAGAAAAAGTTAATGGGATTGTTGGATCAACAACAACAAATATACTTTGAATAAAACTGCATCAAACTTTTCGGATATAAAGGGCACAATTTCAGCCATATATTATGTTCTCGTAAATAATGTATTTTTTGTTGACATTGCTAATGCCTAATGTAAGCAGTTGGTTGAAAATTTATTTGGCCATGCCCCATCCATTTTGGAGTGTTTTTTTTTATACAGATGGCAGATCAATAGTCCTTAAATATACATCAGCTAATGGGTGTTACACGTAATGCAAGTTAATACAGGTTAGATAGAAAGGCACTGTTTCAAAGAGGTTTGAAAGACTAGCACAGCAGTCTTTGCTTCAGTTCTTGGGAGTAGGAAATCATTCTTAAACAAAAACAACTGATTTACAAAGTAGTTTGAGTATATGACTGCTAAAAGAACAGGTATAATCCAGATACCGCTAAGACAATAGGACAGAGCATCCTGAAAAACATGTTTTGAAAGAAGGTAGTTAAATTGGCACACAGTCTACAGCAAAAATTGATGTTGAGATTTTTCAATCCACAACGCAGTAGGATGGGCATACAACAAACCGTTGTAATGAGACCCTTGAACAATTATTAACAGGATATCAGTTAATAATTTTTCCAGTGTCTCATTACAACGGCTTGTTGTATGTCCATCCTATAGCGTTGTGGATTCAACTGGTCAACTCTTGACGAGCAGTATTCCCCCTAAATATGCAGCAGCAGTAGTACAACATGTGCGTGCATACCACCACGTGCAAACAAGGACCTCGGAAAGTCTTACATACCTTCAGAATAGGAATGAACACCTTGGAGTTTTTTATAAGGCCTGTTATAACAGATGACCCATCTGTTCCTTTATAAATTCGGAATGTTATCTTGCGAAACATACATTACACTGCACTTGCAGAAAGGCTAGAGTTTCCTGTGGAGTAACACTCTGTGAATGCAGGGGAGTTAGCTGTAGCATGTATACCAGATTCAGAATGCGTTAACAGTCGGCAAATGAAAACGTAGTATTCTGTTGGAGATGTTAATATCACGACTGTCTAAAACCTCTTACTGTACAATAGTTTTGAGACGTATGTTATTTTCCAGGATGAGTTTTCTTTAAAACTACTTTTACTTCTCAATTGCTATTTTCTCAACCCAAAATCGAAATATCACTTCACACGGTTTTGTTAATTGGCATAATTTGTTTGCAATAGTTTAATAAAAGAAATACTACAATGGCATTTACGCATGCACATTGTGAGTTTGAGTTTAATTATCAAAATCATTAAAAACTTGTCTTCAATTTATAAATTACGAATACATTCAATTATTTTTTCTGAAGAATTTCTTTTTTTGTGTTCACCCATATCTTTTTTTCGTGTACACGAACATCATACGAAAAAGCTAAAAACCTTCAGCTACTTTTCATTTCAAAATAAATTATTTTTTAATAAATATTAAAATTTTCGGAAATTGTATTTGCAGGTTTCACTTCGAAATTTTTGTCTGTACCTTAACACATCCTTATTTACATTTTTGAAAACTACTTTGTTTTGTTATAATTTGCAAAAAAATCTTTTATTTTGTGCTTTATTTTGTAGATTTTCTACAAAAATGTCAAGATGTATAAAATTTGTTTATTTTAAACATTTTTCTCATTTACATTAATATAATAAAAAGTTTAAAGAAACATTCAACTCCCTCAATATATTGCATTAGATTGAATTTTTCAAAAATAGTCCAGTTTTCGGCAGTTTTGGTTTAAATTTCGATATTTTGCGCCAAAAAATATGCCATTTCCAAACCTCTGATCCTATAGGACTGTTTCGTCTGTAGTTCATGACACCTTTACATTCCGCTTTGCTATGTCTTAAGTATAATTTCAAATATTATAACTATTCCAAAAAATCAGCGAATTTACTTCATTTTATTTTGTTGATTTCCCCAAAAATTTCAAGATGTATGTATTTTGTTCATTGCAAATATTTGTTTTCATGAACATGGATATAACAGATAACTTTAAAGACTTTATTTCCTTATATTGTAATGAGAATTATATTTTTAAAATAATCCAGTTTTTAGCTATTTTGGTTCAAATCTGCAAATTTAGCCCAAAATATCCCAGCTTTTCCAAATCTCTGATCCTTTAGAATGATTTTTTTTATATTCAGGACATCTTTAGATGAATGGAAAAACTTTGAAAACTTCTATTTTGCTTATTTGGAAGTGTCAATATATTGTTATTCCAAAACTCAGCGATTTGGATGCTTTTTTTGTTGTATACATTTTGTTCATTCCAAATATTATTTTTATCTATATGAATATAACAGACAACTTTCAGAAGCTTCAGCGCCCTAATATTTAAAAAAAGATTCCAGTGTTTAGCGATTTTTGTTCAATTGCCCAAATGTAATGTGTTAAGCTACCGTTTTAGAAAAAACTATCCTGGCTCTTTCTTTTTTACTAAGATATATCTAAAAGGTGGTAGAATTTAAAAATTTCCAGCTGAGTTGATACCGAAAAGTTGAGTAGCTCATGGTATAACATGTATGAACTGGACTTGTGGCATTCACAGAATACAGAAAACTAAAACACATATACAAAACAAACAAAAATTACCAGAAACATAGGAGCGAAGTATGCGACACCACAAACGTAAATGGTTGACAATAGGGGTAGTGCCATACGATGTAATAAAGACATCCCCGCTAACACGTTTGCATTGTACATCATTAACATGAGGCCCATGAGGTCCTGTATCGCTTTACTAGCTATACACATTTGGTAGAAGTGAGGTGAAAAAAAAGGTTTCCAAGCTATAAACCAGAGGACAAAAATGACATTGAAACACTTACTTGATGATCTTTGCAAAGGTGAAAAAGTTGTCAAACAAGCTTATAATTTCATAACAAAATGAGACCACGCAGCCGATGGCTTTTTATCGCCAATACCCGCGCCCGACTTAATGTGTGTAAATCCAGTAAGTGTATATATGGTTATAGGGTGCGGATTTCAACGGTTTTGAAGTTATGATCCAGGGCTGTGTCCAAACGAGTGGGGATGGACCCCGCGACCAATGCTGGTTAGATGGCTTTATCCGTCTGTTCATGACCATTAAGTGTATATATTGTTATAGAGTGGGGATCTCAAGGGTTTCCAAGTTGTAACCCAGGGGCTATTTCCCCAGGGATGGGGAAGGACCCCAGGGTCGATGCTGGGTAATAGATTGTATCCGTCTGTTCATGTCCAGTGTATGTATGGTTATAGGGTGAGGATTTCAAAGGATTCCAAGTTGTGACTCAGGGACTGTTTCCGCATGGGTTGGGGACGGACACAAGAGCCTATGCCTGTTAGATGTTTGCATTCGTCGTTTCATGCTCAGTAAGTGTATATATATGATTATAGGGTGAGGAACTCAACGGTTTCCAAATTATGACCCAGGGTGGAGAAGGACCAGGGGCCGATGCTCTGTTCATGCCAAGGAAGTATATATATGGTTATAGGATGGGTATTTAACAGTTTCCAAGTTATGAACCAGGCGTTATGTCTCCAAGGGTGGGTATATACGCCAGGGTCTATGTTGGTTGGATGGTTGTATGAGTCTGTTTCCGCTCAATAAGTGTATAACTGTGGTTTAAAAGAAGAAAATATTTGAAGATCTTTGCCTACATACGACTGTAAACATATGATCTCCATTTGAACTTGATAAAGGACATTAAGCTTATGCTGATTGCCATATATGCGAGCTCTATGACTTGTTGTTTCAGAAAATATGTTTTTTTTTAAGTTTTTCACTAAATAAGTCTATGTACAACAAGTGACCCCTGGAGCGGGACCAGATTATACTCCAGGGTCACCATTTGAACAAACTTGGTAAAGGATTTAGTCTTGTGCTACATGAAATATATGAGAACTCTACACCTTGTGGTCTTAGGGGAGAAGATTTTTAAAAAAACATCTTTATATAAGTCTATGTAAATCATGTAACCCCTGTGGTGGGGCCAAATTTAGGGTCATGGTCGCCATTTGAACAAGCTTGGTAGAGGACCATCAGCTACCATTTGAACAAACTTAGAAGAGAACCATACGCTTATGGTAAATGCAAAATATTAATCCTCTGACTCTCGTAGTTAGAGAAGATGATTTTTTAATTGTGTCTATATATAAGTCTATGTAAAACTGTAACCCCGTGGCGGGGAAATATCTGACCCCAGGGTCGCCATTTAAACAAACTTGGTAGAGGACCATAAGTTAAAGGAAGTAATCTATTTTTTGACTATTTAGTCAGCCCCTTGTCCTATACACACATATATGTCCATTATCCGATAATCATTGTTCAGTCTATTAATCAAGTCCCGTAATATTTTACTCACTAACTTTACTAACCTGTCACCCGTGACTATACGACATCGGTGTGAGTGACCAATTGCAATGCTTTGTTGCATTTGCTATTTTCACCTGTTAACGTATAGACGCTTTTATATATTTTGTAATAAATATATGATATATCTATGATATATGCTCTCAGGTTAGATTTAGATCACTGTTTGTACCCTGAATCTAGTATGATGTAATTAGCTTAATACACAGTTTTGTACCCTGAATCTAGCATAATGTAATTAGCTTAATACACACTTATTAATATCTCACTAAGGAACCTTTTCATATAATTTCTTATTGTGTGTATGAATATAAATATTGCCTTCACGTGTGTGTGTTTATGTAATTCTATTCGACAATGCATTCGGGCATTTGCCATGTACGCCTGTTGACGTATGGACGCTTTTATATATTTTGTGATAAATAAATATATGATATATCTACGATATATACTTTTAGTTCTCCTTCAGTGTATCCAGTCCCCCTCCAGAATTGTACCATTGACCAAAATATATATTGCCACATATTTGTATAATACGGAATGCTACTACAAATAACTCTACCGGCTGGAACCGGCCGTGACATGTACATGGTAAAAGATCTGCAATCCGATTGGTTGATTTGAAAAATAGGCAACTATTAAATAGTGCATTACCAGTCGCGAATCAAATTAAGCCAAATTGTAAAAAAAAAAATGTGAAGCGTGTGCATGTGTGTTAATAGTACTTCGTTATGATAAATATAAGCAATGCCTTGAACTCGACAACATGAAGGACACAAGAGACGCAGAAAAGAATGCCAACTACACTGAAACTACGTGATAGTGACATGAACGAATAAATCAGGTCACCATGTCCAATTCATTAAAAACATTTTTTTTTTCAAACTAGTGGTGCCATAGCTTGATGTTCAACATATACATGTTAGTGTTAGGCTATGACGCATGTGCCCCGTGTCAGTATAATGTGAATGGCTAGGGTATGATGGCACGTGTTTACGATGTTTTATTCCAGTATGTCAGCATTTTAAAGGTGAGCACTGAACTCACTGCTACATCTAAACACCGTGGTGATATGACTGAAATAGTTTTAAAAACTATGCATACACACACACACTCACACACACACACACACACACACACACACACACACACACACACCTATTATTGTACTATCTTGCTTGAGTTCGTTGCTTCTAAAGAATCCCTTTTTCAGTATTTTGCTGACCTTGTACAGTAAAATATAACTTCTGTGCTTTTACCAGGTCCACAGAACGATTTTCAATCGATTTTTTTAATTTCATTACGGGAAATTTTATATTAAAACTTGCATCAATAGAAATATGGGTTTTTCACGCTTTTAGCTATATCCACGCCATCTAAATCGGATTACAAATCGCCCCACAATCCACAAAATTTCATTTTATCCCCTAGATCCCCATGTCAATTGTGTTTACACTATTTCCAAGATGGCGGATGGAACGACTTACGGAACAGTTCATTAAAATAAAAGACATCTGTCTTGATTTTAAAGGGAATGTAGCGATCACAGCCAAACATCTGTATTATTGAGAGTTTCGAAAAATGTGATTAAGGGTGAAAGAATTATCAAAATCGGATGATAAGCAAAGAAGATATGAGCATTTCAATGTTCTGTTAAAACGGATATGGAAGCTGCTATTTTGAGAGCTATGACATCACAGTTCTTAATGATCATATATGGAATATATATAAATATGACAAATATGCTGAATGGCAGTTATGCTTTATATGACCAGTAAAGGATTTTGCATTTATTTGATTTCTTTGCTTTAAATGATATTTATCAATATTCCATATATGCTAAATTGGAACTGGCGGCTCCAATGTTCGTTTTAAAACAACCTTCAAATGGTCTTATCTTTTTTGTTTATCATCCGATTTTGATAATTATTTTACCTTTGTCCAAGTTATTATAAACCCTCAATCATAATAGAGATTTGTTTGGATGTGTCCGTACATTCCCTTTAATGGTAATTTTGATATATATACATATTTGAGTTCTCATTTCACTCACTGACCACAGTCTTTCATAGGGTGACAGGGATGGTTGGAGAGTGGGATGCAGGATGGTGACTTTGCTGTGTAATTGAACCTGCAATTCACTTACATGTTTTACTTTTTTCTCTTCAATTTTGTGTGGGGGTGTGGGGGTGGGTTCCAATGTACTCTGTTAGCTACTACTTTACAAGTGCCCATGTACTTTGGTGGCTAATATCATACTAGCGTCCATGGACTTTGGTGGCTACTACCATAGTAGTGCCCCTGTACTTTGGTGGCTACTGCCGTCACTAGTGCCCATGTAATTTGGTGCCTACTACCTTCCTAGTGTTCATGTGATTTGGTGGCTACTACCTTAATAGTGCCCATAAACTTTGGTGGTCACTACCTTACTAGTGCCTATGTACATTGGTGGATATTACCTTACTAGCGTCCATGTACTTTGGTGGCTACTACCTTACTAGTGTCCATGCAATTTGGTGGCTATTATCTTACTAATACTCATGCACTTTGGTGGCTACTACCTTACTAATTCCCAAGTACTTTGGTGGCTACTACCTTATTAGTGTCCATGTACTTTGGTGGCTACTACCTTCCTAGTGCCCATATACTTTTATGGATACTACCTTAAATAGCTCTAATATACTTTGGTGTCAATTACCTTTACTAGTGCCCATGCACTTTGGTGGCTTCTATCATACTAGTGCCAATGTACTCTGTTGGCTACTATCTTACTAGTGCCCATATACGTTGATGACTACAACCTTACTAGTGCCATTGTAATCTGTTGGCTACTACATTACTAGTACCCGTGTATTTTGGTGGCTACTACTTTACTAGCGCCCATGCACTTTGGTGGCTACTACATCAGTAGTGCCCATGTACTTTGGTGACTACTGCCGTCAATAGTGCCAATTGAATATGGCAGCTACTACCTTCTTAGTGCATATGTACTTTGGTGGCTACTACCTTACTAGTGCCCATGTACTTTGGTGGCTATTACCTTAATAGTGCCCATGCACTTTTGAGGCTACTACCTTACCTGTGCCCATGTACTTTGGTGACTACTGCCGTCACTATTGCCAATGGCATTTGGCAGCTACTACCTTCCTAGTGCATATGTACATTGGTGGCTACCATATTACTAGCGGCAATACACTTTGGTGGCTACTACCTTCTTAGTGCCCATGTAATTTGATGGCTACTACCACACAAGTGCAAATGTACTTTGGTGGATACTACCTTACTAGTGGCCATATATTTCGGTGGCTACTACCTCTCTAGTGTCCATGCACTTTGGTGGCTACTACCTTAGTAGTGCTAATGAACTTCCGTGGCTACCACCGTACTAGTGCCCATGTGCTTTGATAGCTACTACATTCCTAGTGTACATGTACTTTGGTGGCTACTACCTTATTAGTGCCCAGGTACTTTGGTGGCTACTACCTGCCTAGTGCCCATATACTTAAAAGGCTACTACATTCCTAGTGCCCATATACCTTGGTGGCTACTACGTTACTAGCGTCCATGCACATTTGTGGCTACCACCTTACTAGTGTACATGTACCTTGGTGGCTACTACCTTACTAGTGCCCATGTACTTTGGTGGCTACTACCTTACTAGCGCCCAAGCATTTTGGTGGCTACTACCTTCCAAGTGCCCATGTACTTTGGTGGCTACTACCTTATTAGTGCCCATGTACTTTGGTGGCTACTAACGTATTAGTGCTCATATACTTTTGTGGTTACTACCTTATTAGTGCCCATGTACTTTGGTGGCTTCTACCTTACTAGTGCCCACGCACTTTGAAAGATACTACCTTAGTAGTTCCCATGTAATTTGGTGGCTACTACCTTACTAGTACACATAGGAAATGTGGGAAATGATGGTTTAGGCGAACGTTTGGTTATAAAGTGCATTGTTTTCCAGTCGTTGCCGGGAATGTTGAAAGTTGCATTGGTTGGAGCAGTCGTTTGAAACTGTAAAATTCACAGGCAGTATGTGGTCAAGTTATCTGTTTTATGAAATTGTATTGTACATTTGTATTGAATGGGCGTCGCCATTTTGTTTCGTGATGTTGCTATTTCCGGTTAGCGTTTATGTTTCTCAAACATTAACTTGATACAACTAGTATATGATTCTGAAGTTAACTTTATTAGATATAATTACTGTAGTCGATCATTAATTGATTGTAATACAATAATAAATTGTTAACGTTGTATATTAAGTGCATTAGTTAACGGTGAGATGAGATGAGATACATGTTTGTATGCCGAGGTGTATAACTCATTAATTATAATACAAGATTAAATTGATCACCTTGTATATTAGACTTGTATATATGCCGATGCGTATACACGGTGTTGTAGAAAACGTATACATTGCTACTCATCATAATTAGAGAGTGGCTCACATATATTTACTAGATACTGATTTGTTTGTGTAATGATAATTGTATAAGAGTGTTGTGTTAATGAACCGACATCTAACGTATGTATTATTACAGCCTAAGCCTCCCGAAGTGGAGCTAAGCCTTTAGGGTGTGTAGGCCCTTTAGGTGATTCAACGGGAATCAACGCATAATGAAACGAGCGGTGGAGACGGTCCCCGTATCTGGACAACATGGTCAGGTTCTCATATGAGCAAAAAACCCCGGGACACGTGGTGGGCCCGTCTTCAGACCTCACTGGAGGAACTTCAACCCACAACCTCGGTGGAGGTTACTCATCGCGTCATCTTATTCATCGCGTCATCAACCCTTACAGAAGGCTTTTGATGATAATCACCGATCATTGAAGTCGCGTATGATGTTCACGAACTCTCGCGCATCAAATACATCGCGTTAGATCATTATTCTTTGTAACGTTTGTGATCATCAACATTGTTGTAACTTCAACAAGACTTTAGTGTCATATATAGCCAGACACATTGTGATAATACTACGAACGCGTTAAACGTTCATGAAAACAGTCTTTTTCATATTTCATCTATGTATTCGCTTGTTTTTTTTTTATTGATAACTGTATATATTTAACATATTTTAAAAGTTGCATTACACTTATGTAACATTGATTCTTTCCTGATGGTCCCAACCACTAGGGTTATCTTGCGACAAGCACAAGTACATGATTGCGTAATTTGTTTCACAAGACAATTGTCAAATGAAATTAGGATTAGTTATAGTTGGCTGTTGTATGAAGTGGACGATATGAGAAAGGATGCATGTGGAGGGTCATTCAGAGTATATTAACAAGTATCAAAATATAATTAATGTGCAAAAATGAACATCCAACATGTGATGAAAAGTCTACAACCATACAGCTATTATTGTTCGAATTAAACTGTATAAGCTACCAGATTGCTATCATGGGAAAATGTCATCTACAGACATTGCTCTTTCCAAAAGATAATGATAGAATTTGCCACCTGAGTCGGTAGCAATATCGAAAATGTTGGGTCTTGGCTCAAGGCCTAGTATATGTAATTGTCTATGAAAGATAAACAACATATCAATCGATTGTATTATTTCGAACTCGGACGTCTGCCCGGGGGCCCGTGGTGGGTGGGGCGTTGGGGGAATTGGGGGATTTTTTTTGTAATTATGTCTCAAATGAAACATTATGATGACGGGATTACACTGTATACATTTCTTTCCTCCTACGTCAAGGTGGGGCCTTGGTGAAGAGGAATCAAATACACTAATAATTGAATTACAGTGTCATGTTTCCATACTTTTGCATATTAATTGGTATATTAGACCTGTACAACAAACTACGATAACGACTTGGACATCAGACTAAATACAAAGCACGAGACAATGTTGGGGGCTGATCTCAAAGTTGTATAACAACCTGGGTTTTAGTAGGCTCATAAGAGAAATCAAATTAAAAAATACATGTTATTTTTATTTCTGTCAATATAATTATATACATATGCATCTACCTTTCAGACTATTTTTTCTTAATAGAGTCTTCGATGCAACCACCCAAATTCGGCTGGAGTTGTATGCATATGTTATACTTGTGGGATTTAAGAGGGTGGCGGCTCCGGGTCATCCCTATCACTGAATACGCCTTATCACCTATATCTTACCCTAAAATTGCCGCCTTAGCTGGGATAGTGAAGACGCTGCGTCTAAAACCTTCTCGCATCTCACTTCTGCGTGTTCGAATCCCCATTGTGTGCTTGAATTGTCAAGTGAGAAAGTCTTAATTCTCAAAGGGGTTCTTGTGGAGGGGAACTATATTAATATTTTCTGTTTTAGATGGTGTAAATATAATGATTGAAACTAACATTAACCTTTATTTACAAGAATATTCATTGCGGGACAGCAATGTGTGCTATCATAGGTTACATTTAAAGGGACTAACAGTAATGTTGCTTTAAGTTTCGGAATTCTGTTAGTTTTTTACACATTTAAATAGTGCAAACAAATTGCTTTACATATTCCTAGGTTGATTATATTGCACCAATAAATGTATTGAATTTGTGGTAGTACTGAATACTCAAATTGTACTACCCTTTATTTAAATATCTAACTTTAAATACAAAACCCTGTGGGGTTTTGAAAACTGAAAGAATGTGCAGCGTGTGCGCTTATCGCATTGAATGCACACTAGAACATTTGAATTTATCAGTTAACCCTAACATCGAGATGGAAGCGGCCGCCACTATTGAAGATCAGTTTTTTCCTTTTCCAATGTATGTTATACATGCGTGCTCATTTATTAAAGAATTGTTTCGCTTTTTTTGACGGCGTTTATGCGGTTTTTAAACGTCGGTAGTAAATGGCGTACTCCATGAATCGCGTTAGTGCTTTATGATAAATTTGTCATTCACTAGCGGTGTTTAAAATCGCATAAACGCCGAAAAAAACGCGATTCGTGGATTTGTCCGTTTACTACCGGCATAACCGAATAAACAGCGAAAAAATGCAAATTTATTCGTGTATTTACATTATTTTCTCGTCGGTAATTTCTAGTATCGGCAAAAATTCCAATGAAAACAATAGGTAAACGAGAAACCACTAATGTCAGTGTCTTTTCATGCAGTGGAATATCCATTTTCTGGTAAGACACACCGGATGCAAGCGTAGTTCGTGCATGCAGTGCGTACAGTTCGTTCCCCTCTTTGAAGTGGAATAGCCACGTTCTATGCGTTCGCAGCCGAGCGTAAATAGTCCCATCTACTTGAAAAATTAAGTATATTTGCGATTAAATGCTATATTTCTTCAAAGGAAAGTATCAAGTGAATGCAAACATTATTAAATTAATTAAAGCAGTTTGCAGTAAGTTAATATACGTTCATTCTCTATCGTACTATATCCTAGTCACGTCAATAAAACAAGCGCATTGTGAGAGTGTTATGCACGCCATACTGTGGCATTAAGGGAATCAATTATTACCTGTAATGACCGAAAATTAATCTACTTACTGTACACAGTGATAGTCAGATTGATACTAACACCACCAGTAGCGCATCTCCAAGTTCCATCATCCACACCTCTAGTAAGTGATGCTATATTCACAACGATACCACTGCCATCTGTTGAGCATGTGTATCTACTAACGCCTTTCTTTGGTACACATTCTGCTGGGTAACACGTGGCCTGAACGTCGCCGATACGATCTAAAGTAACGCTTGTACGCGTTCCCCAATTTGCCACACTACAGGTTAATGTTATACTACTTCCTTTCTCTGTCACAACGTTGCCTTGTACACTGAACGATTGTACTGAAATAAAAACGTACTATATAAGGTTACATGAAACAAAAACATAGTTCTTTTTATTTATATATATATGTATTTTTTTTTTTTTTTCATTTCCCCATTAGTTATTTCCATGATGACAATGCAACACCAAAATAGTGTACAAGAATACACTAATCAGCGTATACATGATTATCCTGTATCGATTTTGTCCATAAAAGTATAATTCGCTGCTTGTGTTGCTTTAATTGTTGAAACTATATCGTTACCCTCATGTATATAATGCTATATAGGTGTACATGTTTATTGATCCAGCTGTCAGACTGTTTGTATTAATACATATAAATAGCTGATTCTAGTAATTTCTAAATAATTGTTTACATACTGAGATTTGTAGATTCTTAGAGAACATTTCTAGAATGTTCCATTTTGGCATATAAAGTTGACCGTAGTTACGTATGGGGTTTCAGTATAAATAATCAAAGTGGAGAATCTGGTTCATAATTTTAATTGGGAATTACAAAATATTGGATGCTCTGAATTAAAATGTATTGTGAGAAGTTAAAAAATATTCTGCTCATCTAGTGACATTGGATTATTGGATTATTTGGACATTTGGACTATACTGAATTAATAAACCAGGAAAGACTTGAAGTGAAGTTGGATTAAAGGGACACTTGAACACTTTGATTAAAAGGACACTTGACAATTTAGATTAAAGGGACACTTGCTAATATTATTTGGACTTATTCATATATTTGATTTAAAAGAAATACTGGACCCGTTTTAAGTATTTTCTGTAAGTGAATAATTTTCCTTGTAGTATTTGAATAAAGTTGTTGATTATATTATAACAATAGTTGTTTCTGGTTTTACTTCCTTTCTTCTTACATGTTACCCCTAACAATATGCATCATATTAAAAAAAACTATAGAATATACATTAAAACAAATCAACATAGAGAACATATTAATATGCAGAGTAGAATTTAACACACAACTGCTACTTATTTCATGGTCATATCATAATTGCATTTACCATAGGCATTTTGGCCTTCAGTTCCTATTTCTAGCTAACACTGGCTGAAAAATAAACTATCTTTGTTAAAGAACTATCTTAGATACACTCAAAATTTACCAGCAACTGGGGATAATGATATGCTTTCTGCCTCTAACTGCTCCCTGAATGTGGACACCCCCAGAATGGCAGTAAATAAATTGTACTTTTTGTAAATATACACTCTGTTCAATTTTACGCAAAAAAACGAGAGAAAAAAAAAGAAACGCAAATCAAATTTTGGTCCAAAATCCTTAATGCACATGTTTTATAACTGATCTATAATAGTTTGATGTTTGATGGGTATTTGTTATGAACAAACGGAATCAACCTTATATGCGCTAATAGACCCCATACTTATTCAACCAGCCAGAAGCCCCAGATCAATTGTGGTATCTGGCCAAGAGCAGGATATAAAGCGTAGTCATGATTATAAGCAATGTAACAAATTGAATCGTGAGTAGGTGTTGAAGTTTTTTGGTATAAACCTCGATTTTGTTAAAATATAATTATTACAACTCTTAGATATTTGATGGCACTGTAGCATTTGCAATATCACAACGTATCGATGAGAATATGTATGGCGATTTTATCATTATAATGGTGGGTAACACGTGGCCAGAACTGAGACGAGATGAACTATGCCAACGCTTGTACTCGCACTACAGGTTAATGTTATTCGACGTCCTTTCTCTGTCACAACGTTGCATTGTACATTGAACGATAGTACTGAAATGAAAACCTACATACACGATACAAATGTCAAGACAGGAAACAAATACAATAAATAATACCAAAACAAGCAACTGTCAAAAAAGGTTAAAAGTGCCTTCGGTATGTCCATACTGACACTTGAACTTGGTATATAGAACAATTGAACGAAAATGATAAATATTAATATTGAAAAGCTCATCAGAAATAAATCGAACACAATTGTTTTGCAGTAATGTTGGAATACGGGTAAATCATACACATACGAATGAAAATGAAAAATGAAAATATTTTAAAATATAATATGGCGGTGTTAGGAGGTCCGTTTGGAAACATTATTTTGTAAAATGGTAAAAATTTGATGTTTACGATTATCAAGTATCTATCTCGTGCAATGCAATATAGTTTTATAATATTTTTTAAAATTGACTAATTTATATTAACATTAAAACCTTATTATAGAAAACTGACATAAAGAAATAATTAATCTACATACGGTGCTGATATACACGACGAATAAAATGTAACTTAAAATTAGCATAATATAAATTAATTAAACCGTTGAAGTATTCCAGTATCAATTTTAAATAAATATTTAGGGAAATAAGAAACATTTTAGGGTCAGTATAAACATGTATGAAGTGTTATTTGTTCAAAAATGATATTGTTAATTTACCAGTGAAATCGCCACCGATAGCGCCACCATATTTCCTTTTTAAATTTATTCTTAAAGCTACACAGTCCCTATTTTAACTGGTAATAACTCATGAATATGAATGAATCACGTGTGAAGTAGTTTCAATTCGACGAAAATGAGATATAGGGTCTTATAGAAACCACAGCGTCCAAACGCAATGGCATCCTAGGTCCGCACTGTACTGCAAACAAGGAGCAATATTTAATTAATTATACAATGAAAAAGACAAAATACAACAGAAAGGGGGTTGAAGACAGGATTTATTGCCATGTTGTAGCATTTTTAACACTAAATAGGCATTACGTAATAACTAGCGCGCACACATGTACTCATCAAAACAGGTCGAGATATGGTTGTTTTGAGGCGAAATCTTAGTTTCATCTTATTACACCAGGCAATGTTAATTTACTCGTGCGACAAGATGTAATATATATTTATTGATTCATCTTGAGTTACGTTCAAATATGTTAAGTTTATTTGGCATCATAATACATGGTAGTTAGTATTCTATTTTCTCAAGTATCGCTATAGTTCAGTGGATAGAGCACCTGACTTGAAATCCGAAGGTCATGCGTTCGAGCCCAGAAAGAGGCTAACTTTTTTTCTGTAAAAATTAGTGTTACCTGAGTACGATGTTCACTGGTCGATGTCAATACAGTAAATGATGTCCTGCGTTATATTTTCTCGTTTAAATACCCGATTTCGACATGTTCTGGTGAACATGAAGGTACAAATAAATACACGCCTAGAAAGAAGATATCGATTGATATAGAGACCGTATAGCTTAAAGTAAATCATGACATATACAATTTAACAAATGCACGTGAGGCACTCGTCGTGGCATATGTACTCCGGAACACATGCCACCTTCTGTCATCATTGTGTCGCAAAAATCCAAGGTTTTTTGTCGAATTTAGTAAGGTTTTCTTCATTCCACATTTACGTAAAGAGGAGCGTGAAGACGCCGTCAGATGGGATGGCTGTTGAACGGATTTTCTCAGTGTATGGTGTCTGTCCATCTTGGCTTGCATAAATGCACTATAATAAGAGTATGATAGTGGACTATTCCAACGTCTGGGAGAGACTATATTGACCACTAACCGTCCTACGTCAGCGCTTCCGCTCATCAACAAAAACCGCAGTGAAACAGTCGTGAAACCGCCATGATAATAAGGGAACATAAGGGGTCCTCCTGACAGCCGAATAAATGGCAGGACCTTTCCTAACTGAATAGTTTCGCTGTTTGTATTTGCTGCCCCCGTTATATGACTTGAGGTCTCACTAAACAGTTATTTACCTTGCCAGTCACGGTAGGAACTTTCTGGAGCTTGAAAAAAAGATCTGTGTTATTCGTTTCTTGCTTATTTCTTAAAATGTGCAAATATTTTCTCTTGTTTTGTTGCAGGTGACAAGAATGGGACAAGTTCATGATTTCATACAGGTTAGGATATGCCTGAATGTTTCTAAGCCAGGATCTGAGAATCTAATACTGGGTAGTGATACATTTGAAAATGTCAGTGAAATGGACAAATTCTAGAGGGTCTCTTCAAACTATTGATGCTAAAACAAAGCAAATTGGTAAACCCCGTGTTTTGTGTTGGATATTTCGTGCAACAGACATCAAGTTTCACAAAGAAAATATTTTTAAGAAAATTCATTAAAATCTGCAGTGATCCAGAGGGGTCCTGCTTCATATGCAGAGCTATGTAAAATGAACTGTGTTGTGAGACGTTGACGCTTGGTTTAGCTTATGAATGTTTATCCGACACTTAGATTCACACAGCACTGTCATATTATAATATAGAAATTACACTATATAATTATATGCTTAGCTGTCTGGAGTGAACTATTACAAATATTCCTTTTTTTCTTCAGCCATAGTACAGTGGAATGCTTTGCCAGAAGATGTTGTCCTGATGCATGACTTGAATAAGTGTAAGCATGCTGTCAGCCGCATCAACCACACCAAACCATAAGTGCTGTAGTGTTGTTTTTACCCTGATTTTATCTTTTTCACACTTTAATTTTAACACACCTTTCGCACTATTTCCTCACCTTTTCTTACTTTTAAACTTTTTATCTTGTCTACTAACAGACACGGACAACCTGCTCAAACTCAGTTTGGTCTTTATTACGCTATTAAACTGTAGTAACTTCCCATTGATCGGACCACCGTGAAATCGAAGGCAAAAGTTATCAAAATATCAGCCTATTCTTAAACAAGACTCGAACGTTTGTGTGTCAATTTAGGATTTACTAGCGAACGCGAAACTTGGAACCAGTCAAAATTGAACCATACCTACTTCCGACACGGAAGTAAATATATGTAGTTTTGATTATGAAAAGTTAAACCGTATAATGAACAACAAATGAATGGAATAAAACAATACAGACTTACATCCATCTATGGAAGACGGATGCATCCATTTCGACTTCGCGACTTTTCGCCCTGTTAATACAAGGCGAAAAGTCGAAGGCGAAAAGTCGCCAACCCGAAAAGTCGAAGGCGAAAAGTCGCAAACCCGCCATTTTGGACGAAATTTCGCTGCGCAAAGTCGCCAATCCGATATTGTAAAATTTCGACTTTTCGAAACGAAATTTCGTCCAAAACGGCGTGTTTGCGACTTTTCGCCTTTGACTTTTCGTGTAGGCGACTTTTTGCCTTGTGGAAAGTATGGAAGACGGATGCGGCCATTTCGACTTCGCGACTTCGCGACTTTTCGCCCTGTTAATACAAGGCGAAAAGTCGAAGGCGAAAAGTCGCCAACACGAAAAGTCGAAGGTGAAAAGTCGCAAACCCGAAAAGTCGAGCGCGAAAAGTCGCAAACCCGCCGTTTTGGACGAAATTTCGACTCGCAGAGTCACCAATCCGATAGGGTTAGATTTCGAATTTTCGCCACGAAATTTCGTCCAAAACGGCGGGTTTGCCACTTTTCGCCTTCGACTTTTCGGGTTGGCGACTTTACAAAGGTATTTGGCCTATATTCATAACACTTCACACACATCTTCATCTTACCTCAAGAAATGTGATAAACATGACCTATAACTTACTGACTTTCATTTTGGTAGAGTTGTGCATCTTTTAATAGTTTGATTTTACATGCTGAAATAAGCACAATGCAAGTGACCCAAGTGTTCTGTGGAACGTCTTTCTAATTTTGTATCAATTGTTTTCATAAGTTACCTGTACAGTCAGACTCGAGGGCAATTACAAGTGTTGCAAAACTTGGAAAATACATTATTATTACATCTGACTTTGTAAAGAACCAACGATTTATTTCCAACCTACAGAGATAATATAGACTTGTGTCAAGCACTATTGACTTTTTGTATAATATGTTACCGTCACTTTTGCATTAAACTGATTTAAAATGTATGCTCTGTTAAAAAGGTATACAAGCTTGCTAACTCTTGCGTTTACATGTTCTAGTAAATTGTCAAACAGATCCATATTTGATTTTCAGACGTTTAATGCAGTAAATCAAAGATCAGCAGAGCTTTAGCCGTGGTGCGGTGTCCGTCCATCCGTCCGTAAACTTTTTTTGTAGCGACTACTCTTTTGAAACTACTGGATGGATGTTCATGAAACTTTACAGGAATGTAGCCCATAATGTCTAGGTTGTCCTAGCAAAAAATCACATTGATGTAAAATTCAAGATGGCCACCAAATCTAAAAATAGATTTTTTTAAAATGGTTTGTAGCGAGTACTTCTTGAAAACCGTAAGTGATATTGATATGGGCCTTTTTCTAAAATTATCAAAATGACATGATGTTGGTCCTTGTCGAACATGGCGCCATGTGGCCATCTTTGTTTACATAGAGTTATATAGTAAACATTTGTAGCGACTACTCCTCTGCAACTACTGGACGGATTTTCATGAACATTCACAGGAAAGTTGCTCTTGATATCTAGTTTACAACATTTTAGGTCGGCTATAAGTTCAAGATGGCCACCACGAATAAAATTAGATGAAAAATAAGGTTGTAGCAATTACTTCTTGAAAACTGTAAGTGATATTGATATAGGACTTTTCCTAAAATGATCAGCATGACATGGTTGATTCTTGTCGGAAACTATTTTGATTCGACATCAAACATGTCAACCAGCAGCCATCTTTGTTTACATAGAGTAATATAACAAAAACGTGTAGCGACTACTCTGAAACTACTTGACGGGTTTTCATTAAACTTCACAGGAATGTTACTCTTTATGTCTAGTTGATCCTAGCAAAATGTTAGGCCGGCCGGAAATTCAAGATGGCCGCCACTGCTAAAAGTAGATTTCCTGAAAACTGTAAGTGATATTGATACGGGACTTTCTCTAAAATTATCAACATGACATGATATTGTTCATTGTCGCAAATTAATTATTTTGATTCGACATGAAACATGGCTGCCAGCGGCCATCTCTGTTTACATGTACAGAGTTAAATAGTAAAACACTTGTAGCGACAACTCCTGTGAAAGTACTTGACAGATTGTCATGAAGCTTCACAGGAATGTTGCTCTTGATATCTAGTTGATCCTAGCAAAATTTCTGGTCGGACGGAAATTCAAAATGGCCACCACGGATAAAAATAGATTTTTGAAATACAAATTTTAGCAATTTCTTTTTGAAAACTATAAGTGGGACTTTTTTTAAAATGATCAGCATGACAAGATGTTGGTGAAAATCATTTTGATTTGACGTTGAACATGGCTGTCAGAGGCCATCTTTGTTTACAAGAGTTATATAGTAAAAACTTGTAGCGACTACTTCTCTGAAACTACTTGTCAGAGTTTCATGAAACTTCACAGGAATGTTGCACTTGATGTCTAGTTGATCCAAGCATAATTTCAGGTGGGCCGGAATTTCAAGATAAATAGCTAAAAATAGATTTTAAAAAAGAAGTTTGTAGCACCTAAACAAATACATATTTCAAAATGTTAATGCATTATAAATCATTTAACATTTAATCACAGGTTTTGTTCGTTTCTGTTGTCCAAACGACAGTTCTTCAACCGACATAAATACCTATAATCCTTGGCCATGTATTTGCCTAACAACGGGTTTATAACTAGGATTTATTTTCTGATTTTTTTCTGACTAAAGAACCCATCGATGTATCAATAATAAACATCAGAATAGTAAATATTTGTTACAAATAACGATTATTTAAAAACATAATTTCCAGTATAATAATTACTGAATGAATTCTATGTTCATTCGCCGCGAAGCCGGCAATAGGAACCGCCATGTAATTTTCATGACCCAGCATACAAAATCCGGGTATTCGAATTTTACCACATCCGTTTTTCCAAAACAAAAGTAAAATTGTCTTTTGCTTCGATTTTTTCTAAAGTTATTGAAGAATTATGCATTAAAATGACTACAATTAGAAAAAGTTGTCCCTTTTACCGGTGCAGTTTTGACTCGGCGAACTCCGAGTTGTCTACGCGAAGTATCGTGGCGAAATTACGCCGAGAGCTTTTCGCGTAGCTGATTTCCACTCCGAGTAGTTATATCATCGAAACTCCGCGTAATTACACGATTTGTAAATTCCTCACTCGGTTTGAAAGATTAAAGTGTGGGTTTCGCGTGAGCTGTACTGTACGATGGGTGTCTCAAATGTAATGCAATTTCATTCATTGAAATTGGATTGAAACTGTGCCATTTTTTTCACTTCATCTTCAAAGTATTCCCCCTTGTGGAAAATACATAATTTCAGCCGAACAATCCACTTCTTGAATGCGTCACGTGCGCTGATTCTGGCACACTCTTAAGCCACTGATAAACAGCAGAACAAAGTGCTGATCTGGTATAATATCTTCGACCAGAGAGGATTTTTTTCAGTTTTGGAAACAAAAACCATCACACGGGGCTAAATCTGGAGAATAAGGTGGATGGGGGAGCACAATGATCTTCTTGGACTTCATAAAGTCCTTAACAATGACAGATGTGTGTGCTGGAGCGTTGTCGTCTAACAAACGGACATGTCTGATGCCTGTTTTTGGGCGACGTTTTACAAAGTAATATCTCAACCTTTATCAGTACTACGTCACGATAGAATTTTCCTGTCACAGATTTACCCCTTGGTACAGGAATTTGTACAGCAAGTCCTTTATCTGTGAAGAAAATGGCATACAAAACCTTCTTCACACTTTGAGTTCGTTTTGCAGCAATCGGTCTTTGACTGTGTTTTGTGGCCCATATTTTATTACTAATCTTCCGAACAGGCTCATAGAACTGCACCCAGGTTTCATCGCCTGTGAAGACATTTGCAAACTTCTTTTTACTGTATTTTGGAAATGATTTTAGTATTTTTTTAGCCACTTCTACACGCTACATACACGTATAGACAAGTATTGAATAGGGCTACCTTGCATATAAATGTCGGTGTACAACTCCACGCGATTATCGAGAAAACAATGAAATTACATTACATTTGAGACACCCCTCGTATGATGTCAAGATGTGCATATCTTTTCGGCGTCAAAATCGACCCAGTATTACCGGAGTTATTGCCCCTTTTTCATCAAATTTTACGTCACAATATCATGTGTTTCTATGCACACCCACACTTTTCAACCGATTGCTTCGAAACTTCACAGGATACGTATCTATGATGAAAAGATTTGCATATCTTTTCAGTATCAACATCGACCAAGTATTACCGGAGTTATAGTCCTTTTTTCATAAAAATGTTACGTTAAAATATCCTGTGTCTATCTCCTCCCACAGTCTTGCTCCATTTCTTTTCAAACTTTACAGGATGCTTACCTATAATATCAAAATGTGCATACCGATTCGGCGTCAAAATGGACCCATTATTACCAGCGTTATGGCCTCTTTATTATCAAATTTTACTTTTTACACTGATTGTTTTCAGTGGGGGCATCCGTGTCTATTGAAAACATTTTTAGTGTTTCATTATTTCTAATCATAGATACAATTGCTATATTTATATAAAAATACACACTAGTAAACTTAGACTAACAGTAAAGTAACTGATTACAAATAACTATCACCCCTGCTGGGGTAGTATACAACCACTGCAAATTGTGCTCACGCCACAGGGGATCCCTCCAAACCCCAAACTCCAACGTCATGTTCTTTTTGGCTTTTTTTATCGTGCTCATTCAAGGTCTTTATCATGACACCACATTGTAAATGAAGTGTCTACTATAGAATTCACAGCAACTCTACGGTTCTTAGGTAAAACTGTTCTAGGCCCATTTTCCATATTTCTTTTATTTTGATGTATAAAATTATAGAAAATGAGCCCTGCATGTTCATTCCTGTTAGGCGCTATGTAACCTTTCATGTTTTGGGGCACCGCAAAACTCAGATTAAATTGTACAAAACATAATAATAATTTTAATAATATTAATAATACTCGAATGGATATGTTCGATCATCGTAAAGTCGTATAAAATGCATTGTGACGCAAGAAAATAACCAGGAAATATTGTATTTATGAGTTTTCAACATCCAAAAATAGAAAGTTTATCATTTTTCTCTAAACTCACTGAATAATTATGGACAAAAATGACCTAAACATAGAAAAAGATGCACCCATTACCTCTGTAATTTCAACATGGCCAAAATTTGAGTTTCTACACAAAATATCTTCACGTCAGTCATTTTTCATGTAGCTGATTTCCACTCCAAGTAGTTTGTCATCAAACTCTGCATAAGTACGCGATTTTACTCACTCGAAATGAAATAATAAAGTGTGGGTTTTGCGTGAGCTGTATTGTATCAACCGAGTAAACTCGATCATGCAAAATTGTAATAAAGTAATCCGATAAAGGCTTGACTGACCAGTTGTAGATCATAATGTTAAATCGGAACAACAGTTGCTCTTTGTGGCTTGTCTAAATGTTTCTGCCTTTAATACAGACGAAACGTCACAACAAGGTCTCTTGGAAAGAAATTTCAGGATTGTTATTCAGGTCATTTGGTAAAAGGTTAAGGTCACTGTTACTATAAATAGAATTTTGGTTTCCATTCAATAACATTAGTTTCCCTTGACGGGTTTAACAAAATCTTCACCTCATTGGAATTAAACATGGTATTGTTATTCAGGTTATCAAAAGGTCAAGGTCACTGTTACTAAAAAATGCTTTTTGCTGAATTCACTTTCCCTTCAGGAATTTTAATTAAACTTCACCATAAAGTGCGTCTCATGGAAAGAAAGCTCACAATTGTTATTTAGGTAGTTTGATTTTAAGTCAAGGTCATTGTTGCTATATGAAATTAGTTTTCACTCAATACCTTCAGTTTTCCTTGACGGATTTAACAAAACGGAGGTTAAGATCACTGTTACTACAAATAAAAATTGGTTTCTGCTGAATAAATTCAATTTCCCATAAAGTTAACGAAACTTCATCACAAACTGCAGCTCATTTAAATGAAGCTCAGGATTGTTATTTAGGTAATTTGATTTTAGAGCAAGGTCACTGTTAGTACATGTAAAATTGGTAACTACTCAGTAAATTTATTTTCTCTTGCAAGATTTTAAGGAAACTTCACCACAAGGTATGGCTCCTGGAAAGGAAGCTTGGGATTGTCATTCAGTTTGTTTTTTTTTCAAAATGACAAGCCTCAAGGTCATTGTCACTATAAATAAAAAAAAAATTGTTTTCCGCTCAGTAAAATTAGTTCCCATTGCTTGATTTTAACAAGACTTCACCATGAAGCTACACCTCTTTTCGCTCAGTAACTTTAGTCTCCCTTGATGAATTTAGCCAAAAATTCACCACAAGGTGCGGCTCATGGAGAACTAAGCATGCGATTGTTATTCGTGTTATTTAAGCAAAGAGTTACTTTATGCAAAGATCACGGTAACTGTTGACTTCACATTATCTTAATGAAGTTTAACAAAACTTCAGCAAAATGTGCAACTCATTGAAAGGAAGCACTGGATTGTTATTCAGGTCGGTTGGTCAAAGTTCAAGGTTGCTGTTAATTTAAATAACAAACTTTTTTTTCTCAATTTTACTTTCCCTTGAGGGCTGTCTGATGACTTTTGGCAGGATTGAGGAGTTTCCATTGTTTTAAGGTAGGTGGTTGCACATACAGTGGACTTGTACTTAACTGAATTTGCTTGTTTTCACTGGGTTTCTTTTTAATGAAGTGTTGGAATTAATTTATAAGCATAACCTGCAGCTTCATCTGGCGGATTCAAAGCACATGCTTTAAGAGTAAAGATCAGTGCCCAGATTGGATTATATAAATATACATTATTTGAAGTAAAATAAGTTTAATTTAAATTTAAGTTGGCTGATTAATTCTGTGTACGCTTTGTGCTGTTGGGAACATCTATGTAGTGTAAGGAAGCATGCTTTTCTTTCGAGAAAAGAGATCCAGGTTCTAGTCCTGGCGGGGAACCTGGCACACTTACTGAGCTGTACAAACTTCGTTCTGGGATAACCACAACTTTAAAATAAATCCATATGATAAAATTGTTCATTACACAATTATACTAGTGTTACAAAATCATTCCATAATATTTATATGCGCTTCCATAAAAGTGAAGCGGCTATACGTAGTGTTACCCTTCTCGTGAAATATCGAAATGTTTGTTACTGTATATTAATCCAAACTGGCATTTTGAAATCAGACAAAACCAAAAGACAATTAAACTATAATGCTTTGAATACAATTATTATATAACTTCATTGTGTTATTTGTATAGTACTGAAGTCGGCAAACACAGGCTTTGTCACCTCCCCAATTCTGGAGATGTGTCAGTTGACTGATAATCGATCTGTCAAATTCTTGCTAATATGTCGTGCTAATAATATCATTCTTTCACTGCCTTTCAAACATGTCAGTACTCCCCATGCTATAATACATGTATTATATCTTTTCTTGTTACTTAAGCATTGGATCAGAAGCCGTTTATTTCTAACTCTAATAATAGCTGTCTGATATTTTGACGGCCTGACCGCGTGTACTACACTCCCGGACAAATCTGTTCACTCTGCTAGTATTTCTTCGGAATTAGTTTATTTTCTGTGTCAACAAACTTTCAACGTATAGCAGCGTTTGTGTCATACATATACACTGTTACCACCTTACAACTGTGTTATACCATTACTGGCATGGGCGCATAAAGCGCACGTTTATAATATCAATTGGTTGATGTTTTTGCTTTTAAACATTTTTTTCCGAAGAGTATGTGTTTGTTTTTGTAACTTTATGTATGTATCCTGAAGAAGGCGATTAAAGCCGAAAGTGCTCGACATTTGTTAGTTCAAGCACTGTTTGGTTGAAAATTTGTCTCACGTTTATCTTTTTCCCGGAATCCTCGTGATCCAGTGCTCCAGAAACGGTATTGTAAGATGTATACTATTCTTATATATATATACGTTTAATTTGTAGTTGTTACTTCTACGAGAAGGATAATTGTTAAGATAATTGAATTAATTCAGTTTGTCGCGTCAATTTTAATAATTTACAAAAAACAGCAAAAAATATAATTAAACGTTTAATCTTTCGATGAATTGTGTAGCAATAATTCACTCGGTACGCCTCGTGCCGCATTCCGTATGAAATGAACCACTGGCTAAATCCATGAGCTTATTTTATGATATCTACGAGCGATCGAAATGAAAATCGCTACTTATTACATAAATACACAAGATGTTAATGAACTGAAAAATAGTATTAAACATGCTGAATTGTCAATGAACATTACAATGACGTATAAGCATACTAAAACTTACAAATGAACAAGCAAAATCGAGCGCAGAGTTGAAGTGGCAAAAACATGGATGGACATATAGTCTTTTCATGCTCTGAATAAATTGTTGTTAAAATAGATGTATTTATTTTATTCTAAGCAATATAGTAGTGAATTTTAGCTGTGAAATACAACTGGTATTTCGTATGTGTGAAATATAGGGTTTTATTTTTTCACTTCCGGAAGTACATTGTTTCCAATACTGAAAAAACTATCTTTTTTAAAAAATAACTGTTTAATTCATGACGTCACGTCCGGCTGCAGTAAACAAGTTTTTTTGACGCTCCGTAAATATTAGAATTTTATTACTTCACGACTTTCAATTTAGTTAAAATCTAGAAAAAAAACACTGCAGTCGAAGAGTTCTTTCCGAGACAATCATTTTAAGGTTATAATAGCGTAAATGAGTCTCCATTGCCCTTCCATAGTAAAGTTAGAATTTTGACAACCTGTTAAAAACTCAAACCTCGTTAGAATGCTGGGAAACTTACTTTATCATGCAAATAAACATGTCTACTATTAAACATCAACAAGGAAATAGGGGGTTTAATACCTTCTAAGAAACATTTCTTCAGTTGTATACTAACACCGGGTCAAAGGTCAACACTATTTTTACCCCTTGCAATTTCATACCCTGTCTACTTTCAATTCTCAAATTTATATCAAAAACTGTCAAAAACATGAAGAGCTGCATTTTCAAATATCAACAACATGTCCAGAATACAGTTACAGCCAACAAATAACAGGAAACTGCAATAAAAAACGGTTTTTAAAGTAAAAAAGATTAGCACTCTTTAATACAGAATTACTTTCGACTGCACCAGGCGAGCACATCCTGTTGATTCAGTGTAATTAGACCTATAAGGGATTATTTTTGCGTCATGTTTTTTAATTAAACTGGTCGATTCAACCCAACAACTTAATAAAAGAACATTTTGACTTGTTTCGCAATGCCGAATGACTTCGTCTTGAAATTATTGCGATTTTCCTGCACTTGACCATGCACTAAATCGAGTCGATTTTGTCGCGAAATTAAGAAATAATAAAAAAAGCAATATCTCAGCAACCGTTCAACATTTTCTCATCAAATCAACTCTGGTGGCCTTGTTTTGCATCCCTGAGTATGTATACCACACATTTTGCCATATATCTTTCACAAAAATTCCAAAAAAAATAAAAATATCACATTTTTAGAGAAAATCAGAAAATTTGAGGAAAAGTTGCCAAAAACACTCTAAAATAGTCTAAAAGTCTGAAAATGATATTTTTTCTCTGTTTCTGAGTTCAACTCACCTATTCAAACAAAATAAATGCCTAGAAAATCATTTTTTATGCAATTCTGTAAAATACATGATTTCTCCTATAAGGGATTATTTTTGCGTTATGTTTTTTAATTAAACTGGTCGATTCAACCCAACAACTTAATAAAAGAACATTTTGACTTGTTTCGCAATGCCGAATGACTTCGTCTTGAAATTATTGCGATTTTCCTGCACTTGACCATGCACTAAATCGAGTCGATTTTGTCGCGAAATTAAGAAATAATAAAAAAAGCAATATCTCAGCAACCGTTCAACATTTTCTCATCAAATCAACTCTGGTGGTTTTGTTTTGCATCCCTGAGTATGCATACCACACATTTTGCCATATATCTTTCACAAAAATTCCAAAACAAATAAAAATATCACATTTTTAGAGATACATGTAATCAGAAAATTTGAGGAAAAGTTGCCAAAAACACTCTAAAATAGTCTAAAAGTCTGAAAATGATATTTTTTTCTCTGTTTCTGAGTTCAACTCACCTATTCAAACAAAATAAATGCCTAGAAAATCATTTTTTATGCAATTTTGAAAAATACATGATTTCTCCGGGATTATTTTTGCGTCATGTTTTTTAATTAAACTGGTCGATTCAACCCAACAACTTAATAAATGAACATTTTGACTTGTTTCGCAATGCCGAATGACTTCGTCTTGAAATTATTGCGATTTTCCTGCACTTGACCATGCACTAAATCGAGTCGATTTTGTCGCAAAATTAAGAAATAATAAAAAAAGCAATATCTCAGCAACCGTTCAACATTTTCTCATCAAATCAACTCTGGTGGCTTTGTTTTGCATCCCTGAGTATGTATACCACACATTTTGCCATATATCTTTCACAAAAATTCAAAAAACATAAAAATATCACATTTTTAGAGAAAATCAGAAAATTTGAGGAAAAGTTGCCAAAAACACTCTAAAATAGTCTAAAAGTCTGAAAATGATATTTTTTTCTCTGTTTCTGAGTTCAACTCACCTACTCAAACAAAATAAACCTAGAAAATCATTTTTTATACAATTCTGAAAAAAAACATGATTTCTGCTTATAAGGGATTATTTTTGCGTCATGTTTTTTAATTAAACTGGTAGATTCAACCCAACAACTTAATAAAAGAACATTTTGACTTGTTTCGCAATGCCTAATGACTTCGTCTTGAAATTATTGCGATTTTCCTGCACTTGACCATGCACTAAATCGAGTCGATTTTGTCGCGAAATTAAGAAATAATAAAAAAAGCAATATCTCAGCAACCGTTCAACATTTTCTCATCAAATCAACTCTGGTGGCTTTGTTTTGCATCCCTGAGTATGTATACCACACATTTTGCCATATATCTTTCACAAAAATTCCAAAAAAAATAAAAATATCACATTTTTAGAGAAAATCAGAAAATTTGAGAAAAAGTTGCCAAAAACACTCTAAAATAGTCTAAAAGTCTGAAAAGGATATTTTTTTCTCTGTTTCTGAGTTCAACTCACCTACTCAAACAAAATAAATGCCTGGAAAATCATTTTTTATGCAATTCTGAAAAATACATGATTTCTCCGGGATTATTTTTGCGTCATGTTTTTTAATTAAACTGGTCGATTCAACCCAACAACTTAATAAAAGAACATTTTGACTTGTTTCGCAATGCCGAATGACTTCGTCTTGAAATTATTGCGATTTTCCTGCACTTGACCATGCACTAAATCGAGTCGATTTTGTCGCGAAATTAAGAAATAATAAAAAAAGCAATATCTCAGCAACCGTTCAACATTTTCTCATCAAATCAACTCTGGTGGCCTTGTTTTGCATCCCTGAGTATGTATACCACACATTTTGCCATATATCTTTCACAAAAATTCCAAAAAAATAAAAATATCACATTTTTAGAGAAAATCAGAAAATTTGAGGAAAAGTTGCCAAAAACACTCTAAGATAGT